>QEOT01123509.1:0-42618 GCA_003123785.1 Pterocarya stenoptera
ATCCCCAAATGGCCTTCCTGTCCGTTTCCCATAACCTTCAGCTTGTACCAGTCCACCATCCACATCTTCTCAAAGCGAGGAGGCCTTGTCAGGAATCGCTCTCTTGGTTTCGCTAAAAATGCTACGGAATTCAAGATATACGACCGAAATTTCTAGCGTACAGCTTGTTTCTTCTATGTGATATGATAGTATTCATATACGCATTACCATCTTCCTCCCTTTATCTTCAAACACATACAAACCCGCACACTTGCCCCAGGAGAACCACTCTTGAAAACCATATTTTGTTTATTGGCAACTCTTGAAAACCTTATGTTATTATGGTACACGGCATTGTACTTCTTTCTCGTCATATAATAATATAAGGTATCAAATGGATAATATAAACACGTGAGGTCACTAACAGGCAACCCTTATGTTCTTCCCCGTATGTTTTAGTAGATACTACTTTCAATTCTCAGATCAAGGTGACAAGGTCTGACACGAACAAACAAGAAGAATGAATTGGACACCAGCGTATTAAAAAAAAAAAAAAAAAAACCTAGAAAGGAGATGTTGAAGTTTGTAAACGAATGAAGAAATAAAATGACCATGCTTACCTTCTCCAATTTCTCAAAAGAATCTGCTCTGAGAGGGACCCAACCATTGATGGCATCACCGGCGACAGAGCTGAGCCAGGTGGGCCACCCGGCGGCGGTTTGTTCTGCCTGAACATACCTTTGGGAGAACCCGATCTTGAAGCTGAACGAGCCTTTGGAATTGGAATGAAAATGGGAATGGGAGAGGGAATGGGAATGAGAGCTCTCCTTCCTGGACTTCTTGAGGTCACGGCCACGATCCGGGGACCTCTTCTCCTTCGTACTTTTACTATCGTGATTACTATCCAAATCGAACTTTCCCGATCGGTTCTTCTTCAACAAGTGTGGCTCCAGACTAATAGCGGAGCCATTGTTGTTGTCAGCCGGGTGGACGAAAACAGAGGACGAAGCAGCCCCCGCCGCATGCTTGGAGCTAAAGCAACCCATTCAGCATGGATCGAGCGGGAGATTTCCAGATGTCCCTCACATACGTTTATGAATGAGATTGCATCGTCTCCTGTGTGTATGTCTCTATCCGTATTCTTCCCTCCCCTCCTGGCTATCAGAGAGAAATGGGGCTGCTCCCTTAAACCCCCGAAAGACAGCCCAATCCTAAACTTCGCTTTGCTGTTGGTGTTTTAGGCTGATCTTATCGTTGCTTTTCTGGGTCTCCGCGAGATCTGCGGGAGGATTGGAGGATTGGGTGGTCTTCCTGGGACAAACGGTCCGAA
Organism: Pterocarya stenoptera; assembly: GCA_003123785.1. Classification (NCBI taxonomy): domain Eukaryota; kingdom Viridiplantae; phylum Streptophyta; class Magnoliopsida; order Fagales; family Juglandaceae; genus Pterocarya; species Pterocarya stenoptera. The sequence goes on from QEOT01123509.1 coordinate 1,310, forward strand.
AGCCAAGGAAGAGAGAGAGAGAGTCGTAGGTCCGAATTGGCACATATTTTCCTTGGGGAGTATGGATGGGATGTATGTATGGGTGTGTGTTTCTTTCTTGGCTTTGCAAAAGAAGGAAAAAGGTGAAATGTAACCGTTTGGAAGCTCTGTCATTGTTTTCCGTTGGTTGGTTGCTTTTGTTTGCACAGAGAGAGAGAGAGAGAGACTGAGAGGCCTACAGGGTGAGTGTGGCGGTCGCAACCCTAACTGCCCTACAGCTGCACTGCAACCTCTTGTGTTGTGGTCCGTGGCCCGTGGATCAGGCTTTCATAGATTAATGCCACTTTTACACTTTATTTTGATATATCATGTTTTTTTAATTTTTTTAATTTAATAATTAAGAAATTAATTATTAGTATATTGATATTTTTTTATATTTTTTAAAAATATTTTAAAATAATAAATAAAAAATTCTTAAAAAAATAAAATCTAATTTTAGTCTAGTGATAACTTGCCACGGATAGATATAAGCGGTAGAATAGCACCACTCTTCTTATAATCATGTTTATTTATATTTTTTATGATTTCTATATTAAAATAATTTGAAAAGGATTTATTTATATGTTTTAATTTTAGGATTGATTTGTTTACACATATACAAATAAATAAAATAAGATAAAAGTTGAAAATTGAATAAAATATTATTTTTATTTTAAATTTTAAAAAAATTAAATTATTTATTATATTTTATATAAAAATTTAAAAAATTATAATAATTAATTAAGATAAAATAAGATGAAACAAACAGCCTCATAATACTTTACTTCTCGTGATGTCAACCTCACAAAATTACTACTCTGCACGAGTTATTTTGCACATAACAATATCATTTCTAACTCAAAATATTTAGTGAACATGTTATTACTCTTTTGATAGAGTAGTTCTAGAGGAAAGTTATTGTAGTGGTGCACACTTTGCACTTACTACGTGACTGTCTTTAGATCTCTTATTTTTTTTCCTTCTCTGCTCTCTCTCGCCGCTCTCTTTCTCTCATCACTCTCTCTCTCTCTCTCTCTCTGCTCTCTCTACAACTCTCTCTCTCTCATCACTCTCGCTCTCTCTCTCTCTCATCGTCTCTCTCTTGCCTTCTCTCTCATCATCCGTCTCTCCCTTCAAAACTCAATTGGCTTTAATTTTAAATTTAGTGAGAACACGTAATGTGTACAATAATTTTTCCTATACAGTAACTTCTATCTATATTTATTCTTCTTTTGATAACCTTCCAATAATTTTATTAAATATGTTTACGTGGACTGTTGCATGGAAGAAAAAAAAAATTCAAAAGCTTTCAAGTAGTATAAAAATTAAAAATCTTCTAAAAACCAACCAAAAAATTAGAAAATATAAAAAAAAAATAACCTGAATATATATATTAAAAATATGAAAACTAAAAAATATGATATATATGTAGACGAGAAATGAAAATATTGACTAGCATTTTAATATATATAACATGTTTTCTGGATCATGACAATTTATTTGTAGGTGCTGGGACGGGTTTGGAATGGAATCCAAAACCAGCAACGTTCCCCTCCCCTCCTACTGTTTTTTCAACTGAAAAGTAAGGCTACGAGCACGCATCAACTAATGAAAATTTCATCTTTTGTAAGAACAAAAATAACAAAGCAAAAGCAAAAGCAAAAGCAAAAGTGAAAATCTCTAAGGAATCCATAAACAGTGAAAATTCATGTTCATTGACTCTTCAAAGATCCATAAATCACCATTGGGTCCTCCAGTCCCCAACATAACATACATTCAACATCTACTTTTTTTTGCCAATCGATGATTTCAAATAATAATTAATTAAAAAACAATGTTAAGTGTGTAGAACAACAGACCTTCATCCCTGACTTCACGTGGGGTTTTATCGGTGCCTAAACTCATCCCTGTCCTTATTATACACACAGTGAACAACAGAACTTCACGAAGGAAGATTGGCTGCCATACATAAATATATCACTATGGTTCTTTGCTTGGACCTCAAATTGCCTGTGAGAAGAATTAAACAAGACCAATAACAGCCAAAGAACTTAAAGCTACAAAACATATGTAACTTCAAGTTATCTCCTATTTTAGGTGCTAACAAAATCACATGGGAGATCAAATCTGAATTTCAATTTACAAAAGCAAGCGGAGGAGAGTATAAACAGGAAGTGTCGTCAGCCAATTACACAGGAAGTACCTATGTTAGTCCACTGGAATCAACCGCTGACCTGATGGTTGCAAAAGAGATTTCCGCAGAGCCATTTACACAGTGATTTGCTCTTCTTTTAGCCGTAGAGGCACTGGTCTTTGGTCATTATTTCCAAAACCTATATCTTTGAGCAGTGAATGTTTCTCAGACACCACCTTCTGCTGTGCAATTCTATTGGCTGTGTTATGGCTGTTGTTTCTAGCTGTTGGGATATCGTGATTGTGCTTCCCCTCATATGTAGTTACGACAGCTTTGGGATCTGTTGAAGCTCTCTCCACATGTTTACGGACATTGCATCCAGAATTAGTGCATTTGTAATAGCTCCTGTTACAGATTGTGGGGCATCAAAATGATTCTCAGAGAAGATAAACATCAATCCTAAGATCAAAATTATTAGCCCAAAGCTGACAGAACTAGGCATTTAATTTATGAAAAATAGAACTTTTTTTGTCTATATTTTTTAATAATTTTTTGTTCTGATAAAAAAAAATTTATTAAAAAATATAGACAAAAAAGTTCATTGAAGTCACCACTAATAATGTAATCACCATATAGAAGGTAAAACACTATCTCAAAATGAGAAATTAACATTGGCTAATTGTAATCATCTCAGCAAGAAAATGGGGTTAAACCAATAATGTGGCATACAAACCCAGCCAGAAATTGACATGTATCTCAGACATGATAGCATTGAAAAATTGAGCCACAAATTGATGCAACAATGAAAAAGCATCTAGATTCTTTATTGACTCATATAGCGACTATTATGGTGTAAATTTTATCGAGTATTTAGGACACAACATAATGATTTAAGAGAATTTTTCTACAAAATAAATTGAAGGTTATATCTCATACCCCACGTGAATGCTCTTATCCCGTGATCCAAACACCTACATGTGGGGGGATGAAATTTTGTATTGGGAAACTAAGAAAAAATAAACAGTAAGTCAGATTTGTGTCGCCATAGTTAGGATGTCCAGTAGATACAGCACAGAAAACGTGTAAAATGGCAAAAGCATTCCTTTTTTTATTTGTCTTGGATTTCCAACTTTCTAGTAAAAATCTATGTAGAGTAACACTTGTATCAAAGTCATATAGGGTGGCCTAAACCAATAATTTTTTGTAGCCGAAGTTTTAGCATAGCGATCTTGGCCAAAGTCAATGCATATGTTGCTTGATTTATGCAGTTTTCACGATGCCAACTCAGAAAGATAATTAGTGCAATATTCTAAGAATCCACTTGCACCACGCAATCATCGGAACAAAACACAAATGAATAGAAATGTAGACAATGTTATCACCTTGGATGAGAATTGCCTTTTACCACCTTTTGGCCATACTTGCGCCACCTGTAGCCATCATCTAAAAGATCAACTTCACTTCTTGTTTGCACAATGATTTTAGATTCTGTGACAGTCTTGTGTGGGAAAGGTATCTCAGATGTGCCAGCATCTGTGACCCTGCACGCCAAGGCAATGATTACTCAACATTAACTAAAAAAAGACAGAAACCAAAACGTGGTTAAAAGGATGATAAGGTACAGTACTAGATTGGGAACATGCCTTCTCTTTGGATTTGGCTCCGTAAGATCCCCCTCTTCTCTTGCTTCCGCATCACCTTCCTCCTCACTGTCACTTGATGCAGGTAACTGAAGGGGTCCTGCTTGAGTAGATTCCTGATCACTCTGAGGAACTGAATGATCTGGTACCACTTCACTTGCTGGGTTCCAATTTCCAGCTTGACTTTGCAAATCCAGATTTGGTTTAGCCTGAGAATTCATATTTCCATTTACATCACCACCTTCTTTTGCACGCCTATTGGGTAGAGGCAGTTCATGATTATGCTGGCCTTTGTAGATAATTTCAGTTATTTGGCCATTAGGAGAACGCTCAACAGTTTTTTTGACAGGGCAATTCAGATGTGTACATTTGTAATAGCTTCGTGGACATTCACTGCCCTTTACCTGCTTCTGCCCATATTTACGCCAGTTGTAGCCATCATCAGCAGGCTTATCAATGGCACTGGAAGGGGGTTGGTATTTCCTATCAGGATGAGAGGCCTCTGATGATTCCATCATTGAACTTCTGGGGTCCGCTGTGGATGGTGCCATGTGTTGTTGTGAAGCTTCATTTAGAGTAAAGGATGGATTATGTGTCAGTGACTCTGTAGGAGCTGCCATTGAAGAAGGCTGATATTCAGCTAGAATTTGGGATTGGGCAAATGCAGCTTGAGCTGTAACCTGTGCCAAGGCCTGCTGATGGGACATTCCAAAGGGGCTCTGCATGGTTTTGAGGAACAATAATATGATAATTGGTACAAAAAGGCCACTGCCTTCAAGAAAATTAATAGGTACTGTTACACTAAACAATGAGGTGGCAAGCAGAACGCATGCTGCGATGGCAGGCATATTGCCAATATTTTATCCACTGGGATGGTTCAGGTAATTATTTCGTTCTCAACTGCAAGATCTCTGAGATGCAGACTCATTTGTTTTCACAAAACTTCTCAACTCATCTAATCATTACAACTTTTTCAAATTCTCACACAAAATAAAATAAAAATTTCAACTTTTTCAAATCCTAAAACAAAATTATTATTAAAACATATATTCTAACAAAATTTTATTCAATTTTTAATTTTTATCTCAACTCAACTCATCTCATCTCATCTACGAAAACAAACGAGATCCATCCACAGAGTTCTCACTTCTCGACAAAAGATCCAACTTGTCTAGCAGAAACTAGGGACCAAAGGAAACTTCCGTTTTTCAACAATCCAATAACGCAAAGGTAGCCACTAAACTACTTCATTTACATCAGTAATAATTCCTTAAGTTTAATTTGTCATTTCAGATGGCCATAACACGAAAATTTGTCCTCAATGGATTACTGTAAGCACCACAAGCTGAACCAAACCTTGATTAAAGAAACAGAGGAAATCAAGTCCAAGATTCTGGAAACCTATGTGCTTGTTTGGTTCCAGGCTTGATATCTTGGATTTTACAGGTAGGAATAAATGAGATAATCTAAGGGCCTTTTGTTTGCCACACAGAACTTGAATTTATAGATGTTCCTAACATCGTCAGTAAACTTAAATGATTTTATCGATGTTCACCACCAGCGAGTCAAACTTAAATTCCCTCTAGGAGTACGTATCTCAATAAACTGCATTACATGTAATACAGTTCTTGAACTGACAAACTCAAATACATATTCCTAAGAGACAACATCCACAGCCACCCGCATCTTATCCTTAGCTTTCAGCCTCGACACAATACCCTAAACAAAACAAGCATCATGCAACTCCTTAAAGCCCACTTTCCTAGTTTCAGAAACCATCAAATTAATACCAAATTAAAGAAAATACGGGACAAACCCAAGAATAATTCAGGAGAATAGGTTCAAATTACCAGCGGCGAAAAGAACCCTGGCGAGTTAAGCAAGCCAGAGGGGCTCAACCCAGGTGGAATTGTGAACATTGGAGACCGCGCAACCACCAAATTCATTGGCCTGCTCTGCTTAAACCCAGAAGGCGTATCAGTAAAAGGTTCCTTGGCCGAATTACCAGCGGAATTGTCGGTATAGAAGCTGGGCCTGGCGAGCGGAGAGGCCATGGCTCCGGCGAGGAGCTGAGAGAAGGAACGGCACTCAGCGTCTGGATAGTTATCAGAGAAGAAGCTGGAGACAAGAGTCATGGGACCGGGGCTGGCTCCTGAACCACCGGTGAAGAAGGTCTCCAAGGATGGACGTGATGGGAGCGTTATTGTAGGACGTAGTGGTGCTGGCGCCGAAGAGACTGTTGCAGAAACTTCCTTCTTCGCCATAGTCCCTCCCCCCTCCCTCTCTATGTTGTGCGTGAATCGAACTCTCTGTTTCTCTCTCTCTCTCTCTCTGCAAATCTCAAACCGACTCTAACTCGCTCTGTGCAATGATCTCGCAGCGTTAAATTCCCTCTAACTCTCCCTTTCTCTCCAAGCAACCTCTCTCTCTCTCTCTCTCTCTCTCTCTCTCTCGATAGATAACTGCAACTACTTTGGTTTTTCTTTGTTGCGCGCTGGTGAGAAATGGGCTGATCACTTTCCCAAATAATAGAAAGAGAGAAAAAATGGAGTAATGATGTCGTTTTTGTTAACTCCAAGTTTCGTTTTCATTCCCGTCGAAAGTCTCGAGACTCGAAGTGGAAGCGGACATCGACCATTTTGTTTCTTTCTTTTAATTCTTTTTCAGTTGCCCATTAAAAAACAATTTTTTTCAGTTAATTTTTATTTTTATTTCCCTGAATGATGAATCTCTTTTGTTAGTCAGTTTTAACGTTGTTATAGTTTTTTTTATTATTATTTTCGCTTCTTATTATTTTCTTTTATATTTTAGCTTTAAAATATGTATAAATTACCTCTAAATTGCGTCCGGATGACATGTGAGCATACGTGGACTTTTTTATTTTGACTCTGTTGCCCATCGTGACCGGCACTTTGACGAAACGGACAGCCTTTCCCCATCTCAAACACGTGCTTCCCTCCTTGTCTCAAATCTCAAAAGTTTATATTCTCTCCTTTTTTTTTTCTTTTTTTTTTTTTTAAATATGTAAATTTTGAAAATCGTTAATTTCGACCAATTTGAAACCTCCAAGGGATCTACGGTTATTCTTTTTTTCTCCGATTTGGAAGTCAGCAAAAGTATGTTAGTTGAATTGTGAATGTGATCATTTCGATTTACAGGACTTGTTTAGATAGTGAGATGAAAGGAGATGATTATTAAATAATAATAAAATAATTTTTGAATAATAGTTAAATTGTTTAAATTAAAATATTTTATAGAATTTTGAAAAATATGAGATAAAAAGTTAAATAAAAATATTATAAAGTTAAAATATTGTTATAATATAATTTTTTTATATTTAAAAAAAAATTGAATTATTTTTTATATTTTGCTTTGAAGTTTAGAAAAATTGTAATGATTAAGTAATGATAGATAAAAAAGTTAGAAATTTGACATTAAAAAATATTTATGTTTATGATGTTTGAATATTGAGATGAGATAGGATGAGAGGTTCTTGCTATCTAAACAAGACCTAAGAATGTAAGTTTTGAATACCCATGTTCTTCATGAAAAATTCTATATTTTTAAGTTAATATGTAAAACATAATTAATAAGTGATTACACGACATTATTTATTTGAAATGTAAATTTTAAATTTTATAAATTAAATATTTTCATTTAAATTATTTGGATTACGTGCACACCAACTTAATAATAGAATAACTTTACTCTTCATTTTTTGTAGGCATGTTGATATTCTTTTCAATTTTATTGAGTTGAGAGATAGATAAATATATAATTGGATACTTGCTTATAGTACTATATGTTGTTCAAAATCTTAAATATTGTAAGACACATAAAATATTTTAACACCTTTACTATTTGTGCACGTGTCTCCTTTCTGGTTTAGCAAACTATGTTTTTCAAATAGTTTTTTACTAATCATTCATACATCACACATTTAGTAAGATAGTAATATTTAAAAATTATGTGTAATATGTAGTGTGAGGATGAATCGATGATGAGTATAATTTTTTGTAAGTATAATTTATTAAAAGATTATTTTCTTTTAAATCTTTTACAATGAGATTATTTTATTTTAAATCTAGAAATTCCTAAAAGGTTTTTTATATTAATACTTTTCAAATCTACATTTTATAAATTAAGTTAAGGGTGATTATATCTGGGAAAAAAAATAAAGAAGAAAAAAATGAATATTAAAACCACAAGGATTGGCGACAATAAATATTGTAAGCCAAGTGCGAGCTGGAAGAGAGAGACATGGTGGCAAGTTGAGAATATGGGGGAAAGTACGTGGATGCACTGAATGGAGACTGGATAACAACAAGTACACGTGCGTGGACAAACTACAAACCACAACTTTAACAAATCCACTTGCACCAATAGCGAAAGGACACGATTGCATTACGCGCTGGTGCCGTGTATGTACCCTGTACGTCGCTCACCCCTAACTTACATCAATTTAAATTGATGGTCCATCTCAGGCCTACATTAATGTTTCTCTTCGTACCCACTTGTTTATTGACCCCAAGCGCAATTTATAAATTAAATGGTCTACGCCCACCGTTATTGGATGGGTCTACGCCCACCGTTTCCCGCAGTTCTAATTAGTTTTTCTTTGTTTTTTTACATGTATTTGTTAATACTTTTTAATATTTAAAAAAATTAAAAAATTATAATATTATTAAAAAATACTTATTTAATCCCTAAGTAAAAAGAAAAATAAAATAATAAAATAAAAAATCCAAGCTCTAATATTGAGCAGTAAGTTTGAATGATGAGAGTAGTATTTTTTTAATTTGAAATTTAAATTAAAAAATAATTTTTTAAATAATAAATCTCATTTTTTTTTGGAACAAATATACAAAATGTAAACATATTAAAACTGTGTGTAGAATTTTTAAAATTATAAACCACCACAACAACAATAATAATAATTTGAACACTATAATTTGGATCCACGTCACCAATGATATGTGCATGACTGGAAGTCTGGAAAAGATATTTGGAGAGAAGAGTGGGTCCATCTCCATCTCCATCTGTTGGATAAGGATATATATGTATAAATAAATTACAAAATTTAAACATATAAAAACTGTGTGTAGAATTTTTAAAATTATAAACAACAACAATAATAATAATGTGAACACTATAATTTGGATCTACGTCACCAATGATAGGTGCATGACTGGAAGTTGGAAAAGATATTTAGAGAGAAGGGCGGGTCCATCTCCATCTCCATATGTTGGATAAGGTCCTAAGGTTATATATAGTGATATATATATATATACAAACATTAGGTAAAAATAACGTGCAATGCAAGTTTACTTAGTTTATATTTAATTTTTTTTGTTAATAATTAACTCTTTATTAATAAGGACATAATATTTTTAGTTAATTAAATAACGATATAATGTTTATATAAGTTATAAATAATTACATGCTGTGATATATTATAAAATAAGTACATTAATATAAGTTATAACATAATCTTATAAATAAGCATCACCCATAGTTTTATGAGAGTTGTTTGAGATAATCTTGATTCTAAGATAACGATCCAACATTTTTCTCATCTTGCATTGCCTCAATAGAGAAGACATTAAAATGTTTATATTTTTTTTCTCCTTTAGTTTTTCTAGATCTGCATAAACTTGAATCTTCCAAAAGTTTTTTAATAATTTCTCCACGACACTTTTAATATATGTTTGATGTTCTTACAAAATAAATATTGCACAAAATTATCGTCATTATTATTTTGAAGGAAATGATTGTTTCAACTATTGGATATTGTTCTACACAAATAAGATGAAAGAAATAAATGACAATTATTTCTTACGCTCAATTAAATAAATAATCAGATGATAAAATACTATGAAACTGGAATCTAACAAAAGCATATTTCAATATCACATACAAAAAATGTTTTAGAAATTATTTGACAAACTTAATTCCCTATTCCAAGCAACTACAAACTATCCCTCAACTAATTATTTTAAAATATTTATCTACTAATGCTTTATTTGGATGTTATGATTTTTTAGTTTTTTTTTTTAAATTGTTGATTTTTGAGGGAAAGGGAATGGTTTGAATCTTGAAAAAAGAGATCGATCAATGTGACATATGATTTGTGTCAGTTTTGTTTCTTATTGTATATAAATCATTAAGATTTACACATTTTTTTAATTTTTAATTATTATCTTTTAAAATTTTGTATCTTCTAATTTATATAGGTAGAGTGCTTGGATTTATAGGAAAAAGGAAACAATACAAGCAATCAAATTATCTATACTTTAAATAAAAAAGGAAACGAACATAACAAAATAATATATCAAATCAAAAACTACCAAGAAAAGGAAACCTATAAAATAATAGATCAATATCACATGTGAGAATTCGTAAATAAAATATTTGCAAAAATTTATTTGTTCTTCAAAGTAGCAAATAAAAATTATAAGCAAGGACCAGCTAATTATATCTTTTAGCATATTTTTTTTACATGTTTTAGCAAAAATAATAACAATACTTGTTATAACATTTGATTAGTTGGCATTTCAGAATTTTAGAGTTATGCTAATAACTAACTAATTTTTATTTATGTATTCGCAGGTAATGCATGAGTCTTTCTATTGGATAGAAACTTTTATGAAATCATATTCTCCTTATTAATTGATAATTTATATATTGGTAATGAAGAAGTTAAAAGTCTAATTGCCTTAAAATATTGGTAAAGAAGTATTGGTAAAGCAGTTAATTGTCTTTAAAATATTCTCTATTTTTCCTTGACCGGCACTGCTTTCTTGGCCATTAGAGGCTTAGAGCAGATTCATGTATGTGTTTGATAAAGCTGGGTGGTCTTGAAGATTTAAAAAAAAAAAAAAAAAAACGTGTTGCTCTGTCTTACAGATATAGCATACTTTAATGGCCAGCGAGTTTGCTCGCAATCCAAGAAAAATATCTCCCCTATACGTAAAGCTGCAGTGCAGGAGGGATACTCGGCAGTGCAGTGCAGAAATATCTCCCTATACATCGCTGGACAAAAGTTAACGGACTCATCATCCATGAATAAAATCTTTAGAATTTCTTAACACTCTACGTTCTATATTTTTTTAATTTTTATTATTTTTTTTATCAAATATTTATTATATAAATAATAAATAAATAATTTAAAATTTTAAAATTTTAAAATTTTAAAAAAATATAAAGTATGGAGTATAGAAGAAATTGTGTAGCAAAACTCGATAATATACCACACATCACATTTTTTTTTATTTTTTTATTTTTTTTAAATTTTATTATTTTTAAATTAATTGAATTTTTCCACTCATCATCTATACATTATACATTTGATAAGAGAAAAAAAAAATAATGTGTGATATGTGTTGTGAATGAATAAAATTTTTCTTAAAAAAAAAAAATACTCATTTCGGATCTCATTCTTTTGCTCTATTTATATGAGTCCCTTGATATATATTTTTTTAAATAATGTCTATCATTATTTTTATTAGTAATTAGTTTTTTTTTTTTTTTTAAAGTGATTGTTTGTGTGAACTCTTCTGTCGTGTATGGATTTTCTTTTCAGCGATGGACATATTTGTTACATTTAAACCTAGAAGTCATGACTTCATTCCTAAATATACTAAATAATTAAATATTCCAACATTTCTCTATTTTTGGATGAACTACTGTTCTTTTAAAAAACACAAAAAGAAAGAACAAGTGCCCATTAAGAGAAGACATTAAAAAAACAAACTCGGAAGTTGTTGGTGGTCAGTTTGCAGTTTTCAAATCTCCAGATGTTGCTATTTGCAGAAGCAAACGTGATTCCGACTTATCACCATTAGTGCAGAATAAAAGAAGCAAGTATAAATTAACACCGCAATTCGGGTATTTTTCTTAATCATATGTAAGTTAGCATGGGTAAAATCAACTCGTGTTCGACTTAAAAGTACACGTAGAACAAAATTGAGGTATTCATAATTTAATCTCGTAAATGTAAGTTGAGGAAACAGCCAAGCCTTCTACATCGTAGGTGCGGACCAATCTTTGTCTCTTGGTAGGTGATTCAAGCCAACAAAACTCCAAATGGAATGACTTGGAATCTGCAACACTTTTAGCCACATCGCATGGGCATCCCATGTACATGCCACCAGGTAAGAGCATCATCTGGTAGCCTCCATTAAATGTAACCAAGTTGTTTGTTTGGGTGCCTGTCCAGTGTACATTCGTGGTAATTTCACCCACAGAAGATGTTGACGTAATATCCTGATTTTTTCATGTGAGATAGTGAAAGAATGATGAATAAAAAGGAATTTAGAACACGAGTTTCATAAATTCTGCCTTTTTCGTGTTATAACAGTCATTAGCTAGTCATATCAAGTATCATAACATATCACTGCAATATCACTAGTTAATCGTATTCTCCCTTGCATAACTTGAGTTGTAGTGAATGTGCTTTATCCTCCCAAAACAGTAGGTAATGAGCATGCCGATCATATTAAGATTGATTGACCTATCCCTGGATTGTTTAACTTATCATTGGGTAAAACCTTATTATTTAAGACTTCTCCAAATATTTTAAGTTTCAATTCGTCCGACGACTCATATCTATTGTTTTATAATAGAAAGGGGAGGTAACTTGTTTAAGTGTAGGATACCTGAATAAGGTGACCCTTGTCATCCATTTCAAGTGATGCAACTGTATTGGCTTCAGCAATTGTTGCTCCATACACACCACTACGTTTTGTGATGGAGCGACCTTTCCAGTTACCAAGGTATGGTACAATCCTGTTTGTATTTCCTTGCATCTGATAAAAGATATCTTATGTGACTATAATCATAATGGATATTCTCATTGCAGTGCCAACAAAAAAGAGAAGAGAAAAGAGTCCGAAGAAAAGAAAAAAAATTATAGAAACTTCAATCAATGGTCAATGAGAACTGCATAAAAGTCTCTCGTCATCTGCTGATCAATAGGATTGCGTATCAAACTCACCATTGTGGTGTCAAGTGAAGGTGGAAAACTCAATGCGTCACCTCTTTGCTCAAGGAAGACGATGAGCATTTCTATGATTCCCTTTGGGTTTATAATATGGAATGCTCTTGCTCTTATATCTTTCTCCAGTGAATAGAGGCAGCTCTCACAGACAATAGAGGGAAGACGTGAGGGAAGCTTAAGATCCCTACATGGTGAGAATAATTGGATGGAACAAGTAAACATATGGAATGATAAACAAATCTAATTAGAAAATAGATAGGAGTTCCACATAGAGATATAAAGGTGATCCACAATAACGCAAATGATAAATTCCAGAACTCCAAACAGTATATTAATTGAATTGATTATTGTAATGTTTTAAACAATGAGTAAGGTCTTTCAATTAGGATCTCCTTTTAATGGATAAACAGCTAAACTAATTTATGTCTCAGGGCATAAATTGCCAGCTAGGTCATTGTTGTTATAGTTCATTGTTCCAAAAGTCTAGACAGTTGAATAGGTTGATGACATACATGTGAGGGTTTGACACTGTAGAGAAAATAATACACCAAAAGCCTTTGCTAGCATCTACCCTCTCATCTTCAAAGCAGCAAACTTTTGGCATATGTGCATGTGTAAGAAATCGTCCAATCCTGCCTTTTCATACTTCTAAGCTAAATTTAAACGGATTCAGCACTATGAAATTTTTTGAAAATGAACTGTGTGAAATAATTACATATACATGGAACGTCTGGGTATGCCTCATTAAATGCAATAGGCAATTCTAAGCAGTAGAGGTTGATCCATAAAATACTAGCTGCCTATCAGCCAGGTATAATATCTTCTAATGTCTATAGCTACACAAACACGGTCACATAAAACACTGTAGATAATTATCCAATAGATGCAGCCTTAGTTCTACTCATACATGGTCAAAGTCCCTCTATTATTTATATATACACAAATCTTTACAACACATGATTAGTGTTACTGCATAGTCCCCTATTAATTATCAGTAATGCATGAAGAAGGCCATAATGAGAAATAACTTACTTTGGTGATTCTTCACCAATGTCATCTTCCCCTAAAACCCCCTGTCTTAAAACGGTTTCTAACATTCCGGCTGTCTGGTATCTCAGAGCAAATGCTCTCTCCTTTGGGAAATAACCGATCTGCAGACTAGTTGCAATGGATATTCAGCAGAACAAAAATGGGATCCTAAAAACCTATTTTTTTCCATAGATAAAAGAAGATAAATAAACTCAAAATGTTTTAAGGGTTATAATACTCACCTGTTGATATTTGTCTACAGTGAACATGTTGGTTTCTTTAATTTTGTACTCTGCCCATTCCAGCCCATCATCGTATCCTGAAATTGAAGTGCTTGGGGGTTGCTTTATGTATAGCCTATATTATAAAAGAGGATTAAGCTAATAGGATCATAAGGTGATTAAATGAGTAAGAATAACAACTAAGTTTATTTGCAATGATATTAAAGACATTGGTCTTTGGACCAAATGGCATGCATGTTAGAAGACACGACCCACATAGTTTCCAAAACAAATCAAACTCAATTTTAATTCCCACCCAAGCTGTCAACCAAAACTTGGCCATCTAATCCAATTTCACAATAATACTCTGCAAAATCCTATTACCAACAGCTATCATTACAAATTGTAGCAATAAAAATGCAACATCGTGATTTCAGAAAAAATATAATCTTATTCAATTACCTATGGTATTAGATTCATTTTTTGAAGCCCCAATTTGGATGAAATATTTTCACTTTAGTTTCCAACTCTCTGTGTTGGACACAAAAAAAAAATCACCATATCTATTTTCATTTGCAAATTCGTTAACATCATCGTATCAATCTCAAAATGGTGGGTTTCAGTATCATTCATGTAAGACTTTTGCAACAAATCAAACAATATAAATAACATTTTTAATATGATCAATTGCCCATAACAAATAATCAAAATAAATTTTTTTTTAGCAATAACTGAACCTTACGTCTGAATGAGACTCATGAGTTCATCTTCCCCATAGGAACTCACTGCAAGCTTTGTGCTCACTTTATGCAACAGATTTCCAAAAGCATCGAATTGCTGGAAGATTAATTTATTTATTAAAAAAAATCTCTATCAATCAATATCCAAAACTAAAAAAATACATTTTTGTAATGAAAATAAAGATACTTAAACTAAACATAATTCGACATAATACTTCTCATTTAGAATCAATATGATAAATTCTTAATTCTTACAAAGAAAGAGCCGTTCCAGTTGCCCGAGTTGAGGTCGAAGAACCGGCGAAGATTTTCGATGCTCATGGGTTCTTCGTTTGGTTTCTGAGCTCCTGTTTCGACAGTGTTGAACGAGGGTGAGTTCGTGGCTTTGGTTCTTGAGCTCCGGAATGTGGGAACGACAATCCGACATGGGTTGAAGTTGGAGAGGTATACTGGGAAAGGTCGAGTTCCCTTGTAGTTTTGAGATTTGGGGATGGGAGGGAGTGTAAGTGAGTAGCAAATGGAAGCCATTGAAGCAGGATTATGTGCTGAGGGTGCAGCTACAGAAGAGAGGTTCTAGTTTCTACGGGTGATATCTATCGTTCTTATCTACAAAGCCCACACTTTCCAATGGCATTTCTAAGTGAATCGATTTGTAATAGACCCGTTTAAGACGCAAGAAGCCCAAATCATAATATACCTTCAAAATGTACTCTGATATCATATTGACATTTGTTCGGAAGTCAAGATATTATGTGTATGTAACACGTTATCTAAAATGCTTATATAGTATAATTTTATTTAAAAGATAAATTTTAAAATTTGAATATGATAAATTAAATTTTATAATTTATAATTTTATCATTTAAATAATGTAAAGGGTATGTTTTACACACTGACTTGAAAATAGAATAACTGTTGTTTATGAGTTACAGAAACCTTTATTAATCTTCCATTTCAACTTTCAAAACTACCATTGTTGCAATAATCATTACTGCCCAAAGCCCTTATAAATAGTCCCAAATTGTACTGCGACCGAAAATAATATACATAGAAAGATCGTCAATACTAAGTCCTTCACTTTCACAAATCTCGCGGATTTTGCTAAGAAAATAAATTTAAAAAGATATACTAAAATGGAGTCGGTGACATTTTTGGCCGTTGCAGCATTCAAAATGCCCATCTTATTTAGAATTGTAAAATAGAATCGTAGAAGTTTGTATAAGAGGTATGCCACTATCACAACTCTTGATAGGTAATTGTTTGTCACACGTTCTATTTCAACAAGCCATTCTCAAGCTCCTTTTTGTGATTAACCCAAGAGATATAGATGAATATGCATATATATAGATAAATGAGATATTTCTACTACATTTACAGCAATATGAGAGGCCATGATTTCCCCCACAAAAAAATTGATACGGTAAACAACCACATGGTTTAAGGCCCCACATATCCATAATCCATTTGCCTCGTAAACTCACAAGCAGATCCACAAATTACGCGAATAAGAAAATCCACAAATTTCGCAGTTGAATCCTCCAAGAAATTCAAAATAAATAAAAACCCATTTCGTAATGTTACAGTCATCATATTGGACACATTTGCAGCTCAAAAACACCATTCACTCACCACCTAATCGGTACACCACCCCAATTGCTGGTCAACTACCATGAAGAAAGCACCACAAAAGAAAATAACTCAATTGCTTTTACCAACTGATTAAAGAATGTCTAAAGTAATCTTGACATGCACCCTTGCGAAAAACACTGAATCTTGAATATCAATATTGCTACCAGAACCGGAGGAATGTATCCCATACTGCACCAAAGGCAAAAACCATCGGCAAAACAATCTTACCTCTGGACATCAAACTAGGAGAGCCGTTGGTATTGTTCAAAGGGGAAGATGGTGGAGGTGGGGGGTTTTCCACAAGTATAGCTAGTTTCATACCACCATAGCAGAACCCCTTGCCACTAATAATGTAATAATGTCGAGTCACATTTAGTGGAATCACATCCCTTCCAGCTCCGGTAGTCCAATTGTGAAGAGGATGATCAGCATTGCATGTCTCGTAGTCCGTTTTGTTCACCTCTAGCACGTTCATCTGGTTCCTATCATACACAAAAACTGGAGAAAACAACAAAGAGTCACCTGGCAGCTTTAAATGGCCAAGTAGCCAAATCTTGGTATAGAGTAATGGAATTCAAATTAAAAAGAGTCCTGGATTTAATGAGAAACAACATTGTATGTGGATCCCTAGCTTGCCAGGAACCACAAGCCATATGTTGACCTTCAAAATAACAGCAGGATTACATGGTTGTGCTACAAATCGAGGTGAGCTGACCAAAAGATTCTAGCAGAACAGGAAAAAGAGCAAACAACATATTTAAGAGATACAAAATATGAGATAAAATATCCTCTAACCCTAAAGTAGCATCGTTAAGTTAGCTTGGGGTACATAATCAGCAGATGGCAAGGAGTATTTCTTGTTTAGGTTAGTAAAGAACTTCGCATTACCGTATCAGAGGCATTTGTGAGTGAACCCAACAAAAGATACAATTTTTTTTATAGGTAATCAAGAAGTTATATTCATACAAATGGAAGGCTTAGCCCAAGTACACAGGATGTATACATGAGAAGTACCTAAAAACCCAACAAAAGATACAATTCCAATGGCAAGGGAATGCTATAGTAAAATTTGCGAGATAGAGTTCAGGTTTTGTTTCATTTATTTTTCAATTGTTTTGGGGATCAAAACATTTCATTGTCTGTCTTGGCTTAAACCTTAAAGTTAAAAGTGCTGGCAGCACGGTCGACTTTTTCTCCCACTTGCCTATCATGCCCACCAAGCAGTTAATAACCGAATCTTATAACTAATAAAATCAATAGTGAAAGTAATATCTAGATCCAAAAATAAAGATTTACAATCAATGATCAATAAAGTAAAGTACCTAAAAAGAACTCATAAGAGTAAAGTTGAGCCCTTTATACTTCTAAAACAAACAGAAACCAAGAGAAAGTTCGAGAAAGTAGAGAAAATAACGAGCTGCACCTCACAGTAATCCTCAACTAAGAATCCGAATCCGTAGATCTGAGGAAGCACAGCTAAATAGTAAAGCAATGAAGAAATCAAAATCCAGACAACAACTTCAGTGAAGTGTTCCTTTTTCGTATTTTATCAGCAGGGATACAGAGCCTTGAACGCAAGTTTCATAGATTAAGAGACAAAATTAAGCAGAAACTGGCTGTTAAAGAGCCCAAAAAAATAAAATCAAAATTAGCAGCGCAAGATTAAAAAAAAAAAAATGCAAAAGTTCCCCCAACCAAATTAGATCTATCTCATTCACCTACAACATCAAGCCAAACCGCACTAAAATGTGCAGGACGTAATATGAACTAGGAACTACTGGGAGTGGAAGCAGAGGAAGCTGTCCTTGGGACAGAGTAGATCTAAACACATGCATGCGCAAAGAGAGAGAGTGAGAGGGGGGGGGGAGAGAGGGAGAGGGCTTACAGAGCCAGTCGCCATTGTAGAAGTGTTTGTCCTTAGCCCAAGTAGTGTAGTTGACATTGGTGGTCCAACCCATGTTGGCTCCCACCGTCCACCGCGTAGCTGAGACTCCCGGCACCATTACCACCGCGGCGCACATCAGCACCACCACCACCATGGTAAGCGACAGATACCCAGTCCCTCTTTTCACTTCCTCCATTGGTCTCTCTCTCTCTCTGGAACTCTTGTCTATTACAAGGTGAAGGTCACTGCTTTTGGGCTATATTGGGCTTAAGCTAATTTGCTTGTTACGAAGAATGTGTTGTCCGTAGATCCGCTTTGGATTAGTTTTGTTAAGCTGTTCATCAGCAAGTTTTAAAAGCTTTAAAGGCGACGACTATGCGGGTCGTGGGGAATTCCCGAATCGACAAACTTCAACATTTCCAGCTATCAGCCATGTGCGCGTCACTGCCCAATGGGCAAAATTTTCATTTAAATATACATTATGCCTTTAAATTATAATAAAAAGATCTTATATTTTAATTCCGCGAATAATTAAATTGTCATATTGGATCCCGCGTCAAGTATTAAAACAATTTTAATAGTTTAAATGATGTATGTTTACCTCTTGAGTTTTAACAAATATGAAAAATGATACTATATATATATATTTAAATATGATGCACAAAGCATGAGTTCCGATATCGTCTATCTTCTGCACTTTGCAGCAGATCCTAAAAGAATGGCCTCTTCCGCCAAGGAATGTGGTAGGTTTGACCAAATTCACACGGTACCAATTTAAATTTAAATTAGAGATTGGTTGAGAAAGGGCAGCAATGAAGGAACATCTTTTCATTGTGTAGTTAATGGCATCTTTTCAATGTTTCAAGCAACATCTTCATGATAACGGTCGCTCTCGCTGAAGAAATCAAGCAAAAAACGCTATTAACTATCTGATTGGCTTTTACTGTGATCTTTAATTTATTATTAAGTTTGTCTCTTAATTTGATACAAACTTGTGCTCATAGAACCTAAGCCACAGTAGTTGTTATCATTGTGCTGGGCACGCCCACAGAAGCTCATTGAGGTTGTCTCCAAACGACAAAAGATGGCCGGAAAAATCACAATAGGAGTGAAAAGAGAATAGCATAGGACACATTTACTTTTCACTAGAAAAAATGAATTTAATGCTCCAAAAACCAACATCGGAAGGGCGGAGTTGATCTCGATGAAATGGATTTTAATGGATTTTCACTGATTAGATCTCAAATTTGAGGAATGCATCAGCAATTATTTACTATCAAACCCCCCACTTATAAATTATTATTATTATTATTATTTTTTATAAGGTGTAAGGATGTTTTTTTGAATCGTGTGACTGATGAAAAGAATTTTTCGACAAATTCAGTTCACATATTCTTACACTAAAACTGGTGCGAGAATATGTAAATCCAATTTGGGCGCATGTATGATCTATAAAAAGTCAATGATTTACTTGATCCGTATGATAAAAATGTGTTATACAAATATGCAATTTAATCGGATATAATGCATTTGTACTATCTTCAAGATTTGTCGTCACAAAAAATATGGAAAGAAAAAGAATATTTGAATCCAATTTTGTTCAGTTTGTAAAATTATAAAATGAGTTACACTTGAATCCCCTTTGATTCCACTCCTTGCTATTTTAAAGGTATGTCTCTCAACACAACATCTTAAGATGACCTTGAACCAGAACACTTGAGAGCTTCTCATGTCTTAAAAGAGACGAGAAGATTTACAGTAATAATAAAAGAGCAAACAAGGAGTGTCAATTAGGAACACCCATTTCAAATAATTTATACCAAAGTTCATTTAAAAAACGCGCCTCAAGAGGCAAGAACCTGTTACCTACAATACTCACAAAGATATTCATCCAAAGCCTCTATCCACTAAGTGTTTTTATTCTCTATGTCATCCAGGCAGTGGCAGACCGTAGAGCTATATTCATTTAGCCAAGGTGGAACAGACTGTAAACTCTATATATTATTTCTTGTTGGAGCGACTGTAGAGTCTATTCAATCCAACCTTCTAAGCAAATACTCAACTTGAACTTCCTTTGTCAACGGCATGATCCAATCACCATATAGATCAGCAACCAAGCTTGGTACTATTTTGTATACCGGTTCAGCTTCATCCATATTTTCCTCTACATTTGCTGTCACCTCTCGACCATAAGCTTTGGCTTTCATTTCTACTCTCCTTTTAATGGAGTCTTCCACTTTTGGATATGTCAGCATATCCATCAGTCTTCGCCCATCCTGCAAAATCCAAAATGGCACCACAGAGGGAAAAGATGAGTGCAAGATTTAGAAAAAATTTGTGATATCCAATAATAGCATCACATAGGAGAAGTACAGCAAAGCATCTAAGAAAAATATGTACCTGTGCTCTGATGGCGAGTTCATAGGTATCCGGAGAGGCTCGAAATTTGGCCTCTGCTACAAATTTACCATAATGGATTCGTTTTGAAAGAGCCTGCAATCACAATAAGCATACATCAATGCACAGAGTATTGATCATAATGATGCAATGATGACTCATTAATGTCCATTGATTTAGACTCCTACCCACAATAATATGCTATGAACATAGAATTTGCATAAAACATCGTGCAGAAAGGAAATACATATGTGAAGATTAAACATTCTACATAATTAGGCAGCACAAGTAAACAATGTCTTTAATGGGATGAAGAATAAGTTCCTTGGGCCTACCCACCATCATTCTAAATTTTCCATAAAGAATGTTTCTAGAGGACGGGACTATATCAAAATTGCACATTTTTTTTCAAAAATTTTCATATAATATACATCTCTGTCCATGAGGCATGTAGGTAGATAATAAGTCAATACATCGATCTTCAAAACTATAATGAATGAAAACAAGGAGCATGCATTGTGAAGAAAGGTTTCAACAGAAGGTACACAAGCAAAGGGACCTATCCTGATGGTTCTGTGGTCTGAACTAAAAATGGCCTGAACTCAGGGAAAGGTATATGCAACTGCATTAACTTGCAGTTTGACTTGCAATGCTTGATTTTCCAGCGTAATGAAGCGGTCATAATTTCTTACATGAATGAAATTAATACCAAATGAAGTATACAAGTGTACACGTGGGGGGAGGGAGCGGGAGGAGGGGGCAAATATGGCAAGAGACCCAAGATGGATAAGATCATAACTTCAGAGGACAATAAAGGCAGAACAAGTCATACCTGATTTGTTCTTACCACAGAATTCATAACAACTAGTCATCTAGATTAATTTTGAAATTTGTTAAAACTTAAGCGATTTTAATCAAAATGCATACCTGCAAGCACATTGTGTCACAAACAGCAGCCGATCCACAGTTGCCATCATCTCCTTCCTCGACCAATCTTGGGATAAGATCTCTAAAATACATGTCCCACACTTTGTTATTTATATTAATTGACTCAGCAAAAGGATGTAGCACCTGTTTGAAAGTCAGAAAAAGGTTCAAAATGGAGGAGGATAGGGAGAAAAGACAAAAAATACCATCCATTTTATTGACAAAAATCTAACTGCCGAGAGAGAGAGAGAGAGAAAGGAGAAGTATTTTAGCAGGGTGAAATCTCAGGAAAACTTTCATCAATTATCCCTAATAGAATAGAATAATTTACTTATCTTACATCTATACTACTAGTTAAACAGAAGAAGGTTGGTTGACTCTTCATGCAGCAATCAAATCTGCATGCTTAACTCTCTAATGTTTTCCCTTCTTCCTAAGTAATACAATTTATTGGCTCCTTCATACTAAACTGATCTAAAAGATATTAAGGACAAGTACCCCTAAATTCTCCATGTTACGAACTTAAATAAGATACCTGTTGAGAAAGGATTAAATTTTCTGGGTTCAAAATTTAAAAAAATAACTGATTGTCCCCCCTCTTCCCAACAACAGGCTCATAAAAAAGCATAAGAAAATAAAAGGGGAGGGAGGGTGGGTAATAAACAGCTTCTATTACCTGTGGGTATTGCAAAGGTGGCAACAATGGGTCTGGCAGCTCATCCGGGAAAAAGGGATGTTCATCAGGACTCTTGTATCTGCCCACCTAATGTGCAATTAGAAATAAATCAGAATGCCTTCACTAATCATTCCTTTATCACAACCATTCTTTTTTCCAGGGGTTTAACATACCTGAGCGTGAAGCTTTTCAGTTTCTCTGACCATGTATTCTACTAATGAGCCTTGAAACCCATCCATGGAGAAAGCGCTAGGGTCATACGTCTCGACATTAAAACAATACTGAGCTCTCTCCAAAAGGCTAAATATAATACTATCCTCTTGTCGAATTAAGGAACTCCTTATACCCTCTAGCGTCAATTTCTCGCTCTCATCCACCCTTTTCTTTATTGCCAATGGCCTACATTAAAAGACGGCCTAATTTAGAATTCGAACCACCAAAACAAAAAGGCAAAGTGCTCTAAATCCTCTCCCTGGACAGCACTAATGTATTCTACAATACGTTAGATAGACTTGACTTCCAAAAAAGATTTGGTATGTACGATTGCAGGAAGATGAGCAATAATATCAAGAAAGTGAAGCAAGCAAAATTGCTATCTGGCTATCAAGAAGTCCCGCAAAAAAAATCAGTGACCCATTAATAAAACTCAAGCAAGTAATTCAAGAAGAGTTTAAACAATCAAGGCCAAATGATGAAGCCATTTTTTTCATGCATTTTGAGTAATGTTTTTCTTACTGATAAATTATAAGTGAGCTGCTGTATTCTACTTGATAAGATCCTATCTTGTACTCTCTCTTTTTGCGAACGAATGAATTCGTTATGACAACATAAGTATATGAAGTAACCCGAAAATAAGGAGCACCTGCTGCCTACAAGAGACTGAATTACATCCATATCTACTTACCAAATAAGCAAATTAAATCAACCATAAAGCACGCCTAAAGTATCTAATGTAAGTTCGAACACAAAATCTTACTGAATACTTTCTCAGCCATTCAGAATTTGTTTTTTCTTGTTTTAAATTAATGCAACTAATTCGGATGCAGATCTGATCATTCACCATAATGGTTGGTCGCTAATGCATGCAAGCAGAAACTTTATACTGTAAAGGTGCTAAAGCAAAACATGCAAGTCAGATTATAAGGCAAATATACAATTATTGTCATGAACCGTACTACAATAAATCCTCGATAACCAACGGGGACAACAGAATGAAATAATATATGCCTGTGTAAATAAAGGTAACAAACCCGGAATTAAGAGCAAAAACCGAAAGATACAAAATGAATTCGAAAGACCCACAAGCTGGATTTTAATAATTAGCAGATTTAAACAAACAAGGTTGCTTTTTGGTACCCAAAGGAAGTAGCAGTAGCTTGTGCTGATTGAATGCCTCTTTTCGTCAAGCTTGAACCTCTGGACCTGAAAGAAAAATCCTGCCTAGTATGGAGGACCAAAGGGGAAATGGGTCTTGAAAGTCTGGAAACATGAGGAGATGTAATGGAATGCGAGGCAGCTCCTAACAGCTTCGCCTCCATTGAAAGGAAAGAGAGAGCTTGGAGGACAAGGAACAACAACAAAAATAGAGAACAGAAGAAGGAAGCAAGCAAGCGCAACTGAGAGATTGGGCGCTTTGGCACTTTTGAGTTGGTAATGGGCGGAGGGTGGGTGGGTATATATACGTGTTGAAAGTGCATAGGTCGAGAGTTTGGAAGCCATACGCTACGTGGTCGTGACCTTGACGCACTCGTGTTGTACGTCACTCCCTGATGAGCAGAATCGTTTCTAAATTGAGATGAGTGAAGGTGATTTATGAATGGTATAATAAAATATTATTTTTTAAAAATTTTTTAATTGAATTATTTATTATATTTTATATAAAAATTTGATAAAATTATTTTAAAATTTAAAAAAATTAAATTATTTATTATATTTTATATAAAAATTAAAAAAAATTATAATTATAAGACGAGATTACTTGAAGTGGTTTTTAATTCAAACGAAAACTTAAAAGCTGTGGACCGTTTTGTGCGATTTGTTTAGCGAGAATGGAAAAGGTGGCCCCACCCAACCCACCCCAACAACCTCATGACCCCTTTTTTCCATTCAACCACTGGAAGCCTTTCGTGACCAGTTCTGGAGTAATGTTATTGACAATATTTTTTATATATTTTTATCATTTAATATTAAATGTTTAAAAAATAAATTTCACTTATCTATCAAGATTAAGAGAAATATGGTTGAAAAATAAGAAACAACAATTTTCAAATGGGTTACATTATTTAGATAGTGAGTTTAGATGAGATGAATTGAGATAAAAGTTAAAAATTAAATAAAATATTGTTATAATATTATTTTTCAATATTATTATTGTTTTAAAATTTGAAAAAATTAAAATTTTTATTTTATTTTATATGAGAATTTATAAAAATAATAATAATGAGATGATATGAGTTGAAATTAACTCTCACTCGAGCCTTATATAAACTTTCATTTGTGTTCAATTTGTTTCCTATACATGTATATATATTTTTAATTCATACGTATATATTAATTTAATAGATAAAATTGTAGACTCGTTTATTATATTTTTCTGAGATAACAGAAAACCACTAGATTCTCAAAACAACCGGATAAACCAGCTCATACACAAACTAAATCTCTACTTATTTAAAGTTTAATTACGTGGATGATGTGTTTATGCGATAAGATGCTTGTTATACATTATATTAAGTTCTTTGGTATGTGTTTAGCATATTATTTATGTATGTGTCGTGTTATTTACGTTTCTATACTACATACAATGTAACCAAGAACGTAAGATTCCTGGCTGGCAAAGACATTGACTTTTCAGTTGTCGGCGTTCATCTCTACCCAGAATCTTTCTTAGTTGCATTCACGCTGTTTTGTGTGACTACTTCTATAGCTGACACGCAGAATATCAATGTTCTATTTTATTCAGGAGTCCGTACTGCTAATGTTATTACATCGTGGATGATAACACGGGCCAAAAATTTATAAATCATAGTATTTTTTACGTAAATTTTAAAATTC
The DNA here is from genome assembly GCA_003123785.1 of Pterocarya stenoptera. NCBI lineage: Eukaryota > Viridiplantae > Streptophyta > Magnoliopsida > Fagales > Juglandaceae > Pterocarya > Pterocarya stenoptera. Next base: position 26,658 of record QEOT01123509.1, read on the forward strand.
AAATGAAGAGTACATACAGCTTAATCTTAATTTCTAAGGGGAGACCTGGACTGGACGGATGATGCTAATATTCAGAGGGAATGTGTAGCACTAAATTCTCCAGCCACGCCAAAAACCAGAAAATAAAAAAGAAAAGAACCGTTCACCGTGCTTGACAATTATGCCGATGATGCGACATCTGAAACCCAACCACCAAGATGTGCGACAAGTGGATCGTATTAAACAAGGAGTAATGAGATGAGGCTAGACTAGGCCAGGCCAGGCCAGAGAGTGATTCGCTCCTCTTCCACGCCTATAAAACCACTTGATCCTCTCCCCAAACCAATCAAAAGACAGAAAGAAAGATGGGCTTTGCGCATGCTTTGATAGCAATTTCCTACCGGTTGATATGAAACTGACAACAACTGAATAGATCGAGCACCGGCAGGCTTTGATCGAGGCTTGTCGAGGAATTTAATAATTTGCACGTGTGTAGTCCCTAGTCTTTAGGATGGTAAGTAAGTTTGTTTGTGTTGTCCTAATCTTTAGTGAGTTTGTTTGCCTAGTCATAAGAGTTTGTTTTTAATGTGGGATAGTGTCTATTTTCATGTTCCTTTCAGTCATATATTAGCCTATTTATAGACTGTTTGTTTATCAATGAAATGCAGAAAGTTTGTTCTCTGATTTCTCTATATCATTTGCTTCCTACTATTATTATTTTATTAGTTTTTTTGTTTATATAAGTGGTACCAAAGTGGGGTTTACTAAAAATTAAAAAAAAGATGCAATTTGATGGCTTCTGAAAATTTTGTACAGTTAGTCATTCCACGCTTTGATGGTTACTATGACCATTGGAGCATGCTTATGGAGAATTTCTTGAGGTCCAAAAAATATTGGACGGTTGTTGTTTCTGGAGTAGTAGAACCAACAGAAGTTGTTGTGCTGACAAATGCGCAAAAGACAGAGCTTGAAGGGCTGAAGTTAAAGGATCTTAAAACAAAGAATTATCTCTTTCAAGCTATTGATTGCTTAATCTTGGAAACCATTCTTTGCAAGGATACCCGCCAAGCATATTTGGGATTCTATGAAGAAGAAGTACCAAGGTACTGCAATGGCTAAGAGGTAGCAGCTTCAAGCACTTTGTTCGGAGTTTGAAATGCTTCGAATGAAGTCCAGAGAATTAGTTACAGACTATTTTTCAAAAAGATGGCAATCGTTAACAAGATGCGGATCCATAGTGACAAGACAGAGGATGTTCTCATTGTTGAGAGGATTCTTCAATCCTTGACACCAAAATTTAATTTTGTTGTCTATTCTATAGAAGAAGCTAATGATGTTGGTCTACTGTCAATTGATGAATTACAAAGTTCTTTGTTGGATCATGAGCAAAAAATGAACCGGTAAGAAAAAGAAGAACAAGTATTGAATGTCTTATCAGAAAATCACTCTACACCCAGTAGGGCTGATAGAGGACGAGGAAGAGGCAGAAGTCGAGGTAGAGGAGGCACAAACAACAATGATCGTGGGAACCAACAACAAAGTCATCGAGAGAGAATTAATTTCAAGTAAGAGGTAGAGATGTGAAGGCCACCACTCAACAACTTATAGAAGCAAGGTTAGCAGACAAGTTGAATGTTGAATGTTACAAATGTCATAGGTATGGCCATTATAAATCAGAATGTCAAACTGATTTGAATAAACAAATTGGAGATCAAACTAACTTTACAGAAAAGGAAGAAGAGGTGTCTCTTTTGATGGCGTGTCACGTGAAGGAAGAAACTCAACAAAACATGAGGTATTTAGACATTGGCTGCAGCAACCACATGTGTGGAGAAAATGAGGCATTCTCTGACTTGGATGAATCCTTTCGCAGCTCTGTTAAGTTTGGTGACAACTCCAAAATTTATGTTACGAGAAAAGGAAATGTAACAATCCAAACCAAAGGAAATTCCATCCACACTATTGCTAATGTTCTTTTTGTGCCAAATTTAAAGACCAACTTGTTTAGTGTGGGTCAGTTACAAGAAAAGGATACGAGATTTTTATCAAAGATGGAGTATGTCAGATTCAAGATGCAAAGTTGGGCTTAATTGCTCAAGTTAACATGACGGCAAATCATATGTTCCCACTTTATCTCCACAACACTGCTCATTCGTGCTTTTCAACAAAGTTAAAAGATAAGGCATGGCTATAGCATTTTCGCTATGGGCATCTAAATTTTGGCAGATTGAAAACACTACAACAAAAGAACATGGTGACGGGGCTTCCTCAAATTATAGCTTCTTCTCAAGTTTGTGAAGAATGTGTTGTAAGTAAACAACACCATAATCAATTCTCACAAGGAAAATTTTGGAGAGCGAAGAAGGCATTGGAGCTTGTTCATTCCAACATTTGTAGGCCAATAACACCACATTCTAATGGAGGTAAAAAATATATAATTACCTTTATTAATGATTATAGTCGTAAGATATGGGTTTATTTTTTACAAGAAAAATCTGAAGCCTTTGTAGCTTTTAAAAGCTATAAAGCGCTTTTTGAGAAAGAAGTTGGCAACCCAATAAAAGTTCTTTGCATGAATCGCGATGGAGAATATAACTCACATGAATTTGCAATTTTTTGTGAGAACCATGGAATCAAGAAACAACTTACAGCAGTTTATACACCCCAACATAATGGTGTATGTGAGAGGAAGAACCGCACTATTATGAATATGGTGCGAAGCCTTTTGACAACAAGTGGCATTCCAAAAAGTTTATGGCCTGAAGCAGTTAATTGGAGCATTCATATATTGAACAGAAGTCTCACACTTGCTGTTCAAAATATGACATCGGAGGAAGCATGGAGCAAAAGGAAACCTGTTATAGATCATTTTCAAATTTTTTTGTGTATTGTCTATGCCCATATTCCAAATGAGAAGAGGAGGAAGCAATATAACAGGGAGAAAAATGCATTTTTCTTGGTGTTAGTGATAAGTCAAAAGCTTATAAACTATATAATCTTAACACCATGAAAATTGTCATCAACTATGATATAGTATTTGATGAAAAAGGCACTTGGTCATGGAATCAAAATGGTGTTAAATAAAGTATTCCAGCAGATTTTGATGATAATGAGAAAGGGCAGCAGCTATGGAGAATGAGGAAGAAGAGGAAGTCACTCAAAATGTTCCAATAACTGATCAAAGCCCACTTGCAGCTGAATCACAAAGGCCTCAACGTATTCGAAGAAGACCAACATGGATGACTAATTATGAGGTAACTGGAGTTGACCAAGGTGATGACCCACTTACACATTTTGCTCTCCTTTCAGATTGTGATCCTACAATTTTTGAAGTTGCTGTCAAAGAACCAAAATGGAGAAAGGTTATGGATGCTGAAATTACAGCCATTGAAAGAAATGATACTTGGGAGCTATGTGATCTTCCAAAAGGACAGAAAACAATTGGTGTAAAGTGGGTTTACAAGACAAAGCTAAAGGAAAATGGTGAAGTTGACAAGCACAAGGCACGCTTGGTGGCTAAGGGCTACAAGCAAGAGTTTGGTGTTGATTATAAAGAAGTCTTTGCTCCGGTTGCAAGGCATGACACAATCAAATTGGTGATTGCATTGGCAACTCAAAACTCATGGCCTATCTTTCAGTTGGACGTAAAATCAGCTTTTCTCCATGGAGATTTGAAAGAAGAGGTATTTATCAATCAACCTCTTGGTTATGTAAAACTTGGCAATGAGCATAAAGTGTTTAAGTTAAAGAAGGCTCTACATGGATTAAAACAAGCTCCACGAGCTTGGTATAATCATATAAAAACTTATTTTTTGAAGGAATGATTTCAAAAATGTCCTATGAACATACACTTTTCATAAAGATTGAAGATGGAGGAAGGGAAAATGCTCATTGTTTGCTTATATGTAGATGATTTAATCTACATTGAAAATATTACAGCCATGTTTGAAAGTTTTAAGAAATCCATGATGGCTAAATTTGAGATGTCTGATCTTGGCATGATGCATTATTTTCTTGGCATTGAAGTGGTGCAGTCTTCTACTAAAATTTTATTTCTCAAAAGATATGTGTGAGAAATCTTGGACAGGTTTCAGATGAAGGATTGTAATCATGTAAATACTCCATCTGAGTTTGATATGAAGTTAAACAAAGATAATGGAGGAAAGAAGGTTGACGACACTCTTTACAAACAAATAGTGGGGAGTTTAATGTATTTGACAGCAACAAGGCCTGATATAATGCATGTTGTAAGTGTGATAGCAGGTACATGGAATGTCCTACAAAGATTCATCTCTTGGCTGCAAAAAGAATTTTTCGGTACTTGCAAGGTACTAAGGAGTTTGGGCTGTTCTATAAAAATGGAGGAAAATCAGATCTGTTTGGCTTTACAGATAGTGATTATGCAGGAGATTCAAATGATCGAAAAAGCACATCTAGGTATGTTTTCATGATGGGGACAGGAGCTGTTTCATGGTCATCAAAGAAGCAACCTATTGTCACATTATCATCCACTGAAGCTAAGTTTGTTGCTACAACAGCTTGTGCTTGTCAAGCTATTTGGCTAAAGAAAATCCTTAAAGAGCTACATTTGAAGGAGGATGGACAGTTCAGCAATAAAGCTTTCAAAAAATTTAGTTTTACATGTTCGAAGCAAACATATAGATGTAAGGTATCATTTCTTGAGGGATCTCATGAATGATGGAATCATTAATCTTATTTACTGCAGAAGTGAAGACCAAATCGCTGATATTCTAACCAAGCCTCTCAAGTTTCCTGCATTTCAGAAGCTCAAGAAGTTACTTGGTGTTTGTACTTCAAATATTTCAATTTGAAGTTTAAGCTTCAAAGTTTGACTATTATTAAACTGGATGTTATGTCTGGAACATCAGTTTAAGGGAGGGATTTTTGAGGAATTTAATAATTTGCAGGTGGGTTGTCCCTAGTCTTTAGGATGGTCAGTAAGTTTGTTTGTGTTGTCCTAGTCTTTAGTGAGTTTGTTTGCCTAGTCATTGGAGTTTGTTTTTAATGTGGGATAATGCCTATTTTCATGTTGCTTTTAGTTATGTATTAGTCTATTTATAGGCTGTTTGTTTATCAATGAAGTGCAGAAAGTTTATCCTCTGCTTCCTACTGTTATTGTTTTATTAGTTTTTCGTTTATATCAGCTGGCCTATCGATCATCCATGGCCCAACATCAAGATAGAAGTTTAGGATTCCTATTTTCATGGTATATTAATATATATCAACCTTATATAATTGGCAAAGAAAAAAACTGCAAAACAGCGTTTAATTTAAAATGCCTTGTTAATTTTTTCACCCTTAAACTGCAAAGATGCCTCGTCAACATTTGATGCAGCTAATGAACTAGCTAGCTTCAGCAACATATGAATTCTTTACATCTTGAAGTGTGAGTTTCTTCGCCATCAGATCACGCTCTGCATCCTGACATCTCCTTTACACAAACAGCAGGAGCAAATTGATGATGAAATTCTAGTCAGAAAGGGAATATATAACCCTACTATGATCATAGTTTTATATTTTTACACTGTTACATGGATATCTCAAATAGACAATTAACAGAATTGAACATGCAACGGTATGCAATCTGCCAAGCCAACTCAATTAAATTCCTATACTAAACTTTAAACAGTTACAGGACAACCATCATCATTCACAAAAGGTCGAACTAGGAGATCATGGATCAACAAAGTGAAGAGACAAAGATATGGTATAAAAATAATTGTCCATAGAAAAGTTAATGTGAAGCTGAAGTACAACGACGGTCACTTCTCTGCTTCTTGTTTGGGGGAAGAGTTGTTTGGACTGAACCACGAGAAAATCTAGACAAAAATTATTGGTGAAATACATAATAATATAACAAAAATACAATTAAATTAAAATTGAAACAAAATCAGTTTGGACTGAGGTAAGGAAATTTCACTTACTATAAGGGGATTCAAGTCCTTTGCGGTGTACAAAGTCTCAGATTAACCAGTACAGCAAAACTCCTCTTGACTTGACTCCTTCAGGATACAACAATCCAACTGATCATCGTATAACTCAAATCAATTCTACACAAATGGTTGAGCTCAAAGCTCCACCAAAAGAATAAATTTCTTTTATCTAAAAATACTCTAAAAATATATATACACACACAAGTTTGTTTTCTTATCTATTTTCCTCCAGAGTATTTTTATCTCACTCGTACATCAGGAATAAACAAACATATATATTGCCTATTGGACAAAAAACTGACCGGACTGGCCGTAAACGGGAAAAACAATTAAAACAACCAACTTAAAAACCCTATTTAATAACCCTTCAAAGTTCAAAGCCAACGTTCTTCCGAAAGAAATAAACGGCAATTTTATAACAAGCCCGTTAAGAAACGTTGAAGAGATCTTGCACTTGAATGCTGTGAATTAAGCGTATGAAAGCAACGGTCAGAAATAAATATTATTAAAAAAATACTAACAGAAATCATAGGTCAAATATTGTGCCATAATTCATATTTACATTGTACTAGTTAGGGAAGGATTAAATTCTGGAGCATCAGGAATCTGAAGGACCAAAAGCTATGAATTGAAAAGCCACAGAACCAGATGATTTTTTTTTTTTTTATAAGTAAACAACATGGTGACCTGCTCTCAAAATGTTGTTTTAGAAAAAAGAAAAACGCTGTAACATGGATCAACAACTGCATATGCCTACATAGGAAAGGTTCTATCATTTTCAAATGCATCGCAATAAGAGTGTATGCACCTTGTTGGTATGATGTTGATGAAGCTCGCGGATGGAATGAGCAATGTGAACAAAATTGTTGTTGCAGTTGCTTTCCCACTGGGGCACCAACTTGTGAATCTTACGGTAGTCGACGTAATGGGCAGAAATTTCTTGATGTTACACATAGCAGTATAACAGTGGACAGAATAGATTTTCGATTAAAGCCAAAAAACAAATTAAAAAATATATATAAAAATTAAAAAAATTAAAAGAAAAGGGCCGAGTTTGGAGTTTTGAAAAAAGACAAATCAGAAGGAGGCGACAAGTGTTAAGGCCAATGCAAGAGATATGAAACGAATAGAAAATCAATGCAAGTTCGGATACAATTTTGTCATAAGAGACTGGCTTTAGGAAGATGAGTCCATGGAATTATTTTTAAAGGAAATTGGCTATATGACTAGGGGTGGCAATATGTTACACGATTCGTTAACTCAATACGAACACGACACTAAATTAGTGGGTTTAAGTTTAATGTTAATGGATTAGGATCAAAGCATGTTAACTTGTTAAGACACGATTTACTAACGGGTTGACCCGTTAGTGACCCGTTTAGACCTGTGAAAGTTTTTACTCAAAATTATAATTATATCATTTTTAACCTAAAAACAAAAATACCCTAACCCTATTTCGTATTTCCTAACTCTCTCCCAAATCCTCGCTCTCTCTCAGTTCTCAGTTGAGTCAGTTCTTATGAGTCATGACTACTTTCAACACTTCATCTAGATTGTAATTTTAGCGTTTTTATTGTTTAGATTGTAATTTTGGACTTATGTAGTTAGTTTTATATTTTTTGGAGATATTGTGATTTTAACTTTTATGTGAAATTATATTAATCACATCAAATTGATTATTTGGGTCAATTCAACCCATTTACATAAACGGGTCAAAACGGGTTGATATAATTTTAATTAATTCATGACGGGTCAAAATAGGTCGAGTCGGGTCACCCCATTATTTTAATGGATCTAGTTAGGGTTTAGAAAGTTGACCCGTTAAGTTTAATGTGTCGTATTCGGATTAACCTATATCATATAATATACACGACTTGACACGATAAGAACACGACCCATTAATACGATTCGCGACCCCCAAGCTATATCCTATATCATGATAAATAATTTAGACACGCCCATAATTACAACAATCTCAAAGTAGAGCTACGTTTTGATGTTATGAGGTATCAATCACAACCAAATTCAGGTTGCTGACAAAGAAGCGTATGTATCGGTCTAAAAATGTTGGAAGAGAAACTTTAGTTTAGGACAGCCTAGATAAATTTAAAAAGGTACAAGTCCCAAATAGATAAGTCTTATACAAGTTCCTTATAAAAAAATAAGTCTCACTAATAAAGAATAGTTGTTTTTACACTTTTTTAAGGTATGATATAATTTTTTATAGAGGCTTGCATGAGACTTGTTTATTGGGGACTTGTACAATTCATTTCTCAATTAAAAATTGATGGTGTCTACAATTCTAACAAGTGTACATATATGAACAATAGATCACACCAGCCATATCGTTTCTTGGCAAGGAAGGATCAGTGCCAAAATACATACAGTGAATACAAGTCTTTTTGGGAACTATTACTGGAAATGTTCCCCAAAACGAGGTTTCACAGAAGTGGCACTGCGCTTGAAGTGAGAGTACGGTAGCAATAAAAGGACCAGTTCAGCAGTGTATCAAAACCACCACATGCATCCCCTGTTATTGGTATGCTTTTGGGACGTATCCAACCTGCTTAAGGTCCTGAACCAATCTGTCAATCATCTGATATATTTTCTCAGATTTAGGGTGTGATCTATCAAATACCGTAAATTCATGGAGCTCATCATCGACCTCTATAGAACTAGCCCCTGATGGTTTTTGTTTTCCTGTATTCCTCATTCGCAGCCTTACATTGGAAACGCTATCCCAATCTCCAGCTGCAGCATATATGTTTGACAACATAGAAAAATTTCCAGGATCTGATGGTTCTAATTGAATCAGGCGATCCACAACCTGCCTGGCAAGATCTACATCATTATGCATACGACACGCTCCCAAGAGGGTTCCCCAAATAATGGCATTTGGTTCCATTGGCATGCTACGCACAAGCCTAAAAGCTTCCTCAAGACGCCCCCCACGACCTAAAAGGTCGATCATGCAACCATAATGCTCAACTTCGGGAACTATCTTATACTTACTCTCCATCGTGTAGAAGTATTGAACACCCTCCTCCACAAAGCCAGCATGTGTGCAAGCACATAAGACACCAACGAGGGTTACTTTATCCGGTTCAAACCCTTCGTGTTTCATTCTAGAGAAAAGCTGAAGCGCTTTCTCACCATGTCCATGCATAGCAAATCCTTGAAGCATGGCATTCCAGGATACCACCTCTCTCTTTGCCATTCCATTAAAGACTATGTATGCCTCATCTAAGCTACCACACTTTGCATACATATCGACCAATGCATTTGATACTGGAGCACTACACTTATACTTAGTCCTCTTAATAGAGGCGTGAACTTTATGACCCAATCCAAGCAAACCAGACTCTGCACAAGCAGCCAAAATGCTAATAAGAGCCCCATCATCAGGCTTCAACCCAGCCTCCTCCATTTTATTGTACAAGCTAATGGCCTCATTTGCGAGCCCCTTTTCAGCATACCCAGATATAATAATTGTCCAAGGAACCAAGGTCTTAACTGGCATCTTATCAAATAACATTCTTGCCATATCCAAATCCCCATCTTTACAGTAACCTGATACCATGGTACACCAAGATACAACATTCCTCTCAGGCATCTTCTCAAACAATTCAAACGCCCTGTTCATTTCTCCAGCCTTTGCATAGCCGTCTAATATTGTATTCCAACTAACCGTATCCCTCTTCGGCATTTCATCAAACAACCCGCGAGCCTCCCCCAACTCGCCGGCTCTAACCAAACCACCAACCATGGAATTCCAAGACACGATATCTTTCTCCCCCATCACCTTAAACAACTTCCTCGCCGCGCTAACACCAACCGGTCCACATCTGGAATAACAATCAATAAGCGAATTGGGCACAAAAATGTCGGAACAAAATCCAAATTTTTCAATATGGGTATGAATCATTTGGATCACGCGCAAATAAGATTGGCCAGAACACGCTTTAAGAAGAAATGGGTACGTGAAATTATCAGGATAAACCCCACCACACTGCATTTCGAAGAAAGTGGCGAAGGCTTGTGACGACTGAGAGTTCTGAATATGGGCTCTGATCAGCGTATTATACAAATGCACATTGGGTTCTTGGACTTGATTGAAAGCATTGATTGCCAGCACCATTTGGCGGCACAAAGAGAAAGCAGCTATGAGCTTTGGAGCTACAAAGAGGTCCCTATGAAGATCAGCTTTGAGAATTTGGGCGTGGACTTGCTTTATCTGGTCGAGGTTGGCGCACTTGTGGAGGTCCGAGAGCTTTTCTTCCAAGAGTCTTCGTCCTGAAACCCATGTTGGGGTTCGGATTGGCGTGGAAGTTAGCATTTGGGTTCGACGAGGAAACAAAAAGGGTACCTGGAGCTTCGTAGCAGAGGCAGGTTAAAATTTGAAACAGGAATGAGATTGCAGCAAGCAAAAGGATTATGAAAACGCGAGAGAATGTGGTGGTTAAGGTTTAGAAACCAAAAAATTGAGGATAAGCTCAGGAGTCTGAGGGAGCACTAACAGTAGAAGAGCATGAACGCCTCTTGATTATAAAGTCTTCTACTTGTGTTGAACTAGGACGGTGATCCGGGCCGGATTTTTTCTCGGCCGGATCCGGAAAAACCGGATTTCAGTTTTGAGTTCCAACTTGGAACAAATCCGGATAGCAAACATATTGTTGGGAAGTAATTACAGCTCTACGAGTAAGTATATGGAGGGATTGAATCTGAAAGCAAAGGATCTCGACCTCGACTCCAGTAAAAGGGTCTATGAACTTTGAGTGGTGAGGATGAAACGACTCAAGCTATAGCATATAAATATATTCTTATGGCTTTTCCACCTCTCAGTTGAAGTTGATCTCCAATAGCAACCCAATCTGATCCCTCAAACAACACGATATCTATGCTTTGGTTGATATATCACATCTTGGTCCAAACTCGTCACTTCACTACAATATTTCTGGGTTTGGCAGATTAGATCCTTGGTATGTACGAACTGACTGGACTTTTTCGTCCTGAAGCTTGAATTTATCTACTGTAATCCTTCTTGAGCATGATGGCACAGTGAAAAAAAAATCGAGTTAGGTTAGGTTTGGATGTTGAGATAAGATGAGAATTTTTGAAAATTTTGTCAATAGTGTTAAGATGAAAATTTAAAATATTATTTTTTAATATTATTATTGTTTTAGGATTTGAAAAAATTGAATTTGAATTTGAAAAAGTTGAATTGTTTATTATATTTTATATAGAAATTTGAAAAAGAAGTAATAATGAGATGAGATGAGATATAGATGAGATTTCTTATCTTTGTTTCCAAACATAACCTTAAACTCAAGTTCAACCCGAGGTCCGGTTTTAAAACCCAGATTCATCTGGGTTTTGGCCTAGATTTGAAATCCAGGTTCTTGGACCAGAACCAGATGAACAGTCCTATGTTGAACTTCATCGCCAATGTTGACTTTGATCAATAGAGATTTGTGAAATTACTTCCAAACAATGTTGTTTATCTACGAGTGCCCAAAATCTATCAATTATCTTTTGTCTTGGTATCCTCAAGAATATGAGGTGGGCATGGATAATGGTAGCATGTGTAAAGTTATATGGTTTATTTGAATGCTTCTTCACTGTAGTTTTCTCTTTGTTGGTTTTTTTTTTTTTGTGGGAGACTGAGTCTGGGAGATTTGGATAGTGAGTTGAAATTAAATGAGTTGAAATGAAAGTTGAATAAAATATTATTAGAATATTATTTTTTAATATTATTATTGTTTTAGAATTTAAAAAAGTTGAATTATTTATTATATTTTATATGGAGATTTGGAAAAGTTGTGATAATTAGATAAGATGAGATGAGTTGAAATACTCTTCATATCCAAACCTAACTTAAAAAATTGTAATGATAAGATGAGATAAATTGAAAGAATTTATGTATCCAAACTTCCCAAAGTTATGGAGGATTCCAAAATGTGGACCTTTTAGTTTTTACTAAGCACCGCTTCTTATGGAACTTTTGTGTCCTTTTTTTTGTTTTTTTGCACAATCACAACAAGGATCAGAGACATTTGAGTTATGCTAGTGTCGTGTGTTTTTTTTGTTGTGATGGTTTGTTTAACTTCGCCCAAACCACGAGTCATTTTTTGTTTTGGTTTTTCACTTTCGGGGTCATTACCTGGGTTTGGGTCTTGGGTAGTAGCACTCAAACTCTATTAAGGCTACGTTTGGATATTAAGATAATTTTAGATGATCTGTGAATAATAATGAAAAAATAATGAATAGTAGTAAAAAATAGTGAATAGTTTGTGAATACTAGTGAGATAGTCTTACTCAGATCACCTCACTAACCAAACATAGCTTTGTAACTAGTTGGGGGAGTTTCTGGGTTTGCCGCCAATCCAAAACTTCAAATGGTGACCATGGCCACCACCCATGACACAGAGAACCAATTTTCTAATACCGCTTCAAGCACCTTATGGGTCAATGCATAGTTTCGAACAAGGTAGTGACAACAACAATCGCGCTATTGAGGAGGTGCAAGATTTGTTTGAAGATGGTGTGGAGGAAATGATAGGGGGTTGTTGGTGGGGAGGAATATTTAGGGCCTAGTGTACAATTTGGAGCTGAGTCTGCAAAAGATGTTGTTCCCCTGACATCTCCTCCACCAATCAACAATATAGCTAGTTTGTCATTGAATTGCCTTTTGCAAAAGGTTAACGAGATACATCAATGTGTGGGAATTACATGCAGGAGATTTGAGGACCAGTTCACAATACTACTCACTACAATTGAGATTGGTTACTTATTTGAAACAAAATCGAGATCTAAGAAGAGAGGAATTAAAGTGCCTTACTTTGACAAACAACTACGATGCTAAAGGTGGTAGTCCAAGTCGACAGAGGACTAGAGGGAGGGTAGAACGAGTTGTATAATGAAACCCAAGATTTTAACTTGGAATGTCTGGGGACTAAGATATATTTCATATAAGATCGGTTTACATTTACAGGTGTTGAAGAGCGTGTCGAGGAGTGTTGGAAAATTTACAGCAGCTTGCTTTTCTATATAAGGTGGTAGATGATTTCGAGTTGGCCTTTGCATATAAAAATCTCAAAGTGAAAAGTGACGCTTAATTTTCTTCAAAACCTCGCAATTTTACCTAAGGATCTTGAGAGTAGGTTTCTTCTAACACTAGTGTGAAATAACCGAAGTGGGAAATTATACTCTCAACATCCTAGATTGATTCGACCTCCCTCCCTTGAACATAGATCGTGAAATAGGTTCATAAAGACAGTTCATTCGAATGGCGCAAAAAGTAAAAGCCCGTATCATTGATTCAGTTATTACATTTGTCATCCATATTTCTTTTCCGCAACGTGTAAACACTTCCAAAATCTGATACATGACACATGCGTAGTTTTATTAACTGTTACAGAGTTTGTTCGTGCGTGCGAGAAAGCGAGAGATAAATAATACATGCGTAGTTTACTAGTTTCAATGAAAAAGCATAGGAATCCAAAATCTGAGCATTCTAAGATATATCATCCTACCATTTTTATGCAACGAGGCTCAAAAAAACTATCGGGAACAAGGTCAAAGACAGTCGACCATTTAGAACATGCATCTACATAATACATAACTTATCTACAAGCCAGCTTTTGACATCTAATTAAAAGCTTCTACCTGAACATACATAGCACTTAAAAGCAAAATAAAATAAAATAAATGCAGGAAGGCGATCAAGAACGTGGAGCCGCCATGTGCTGCTTCTTTACCCGCTCCCCTTGTTTTACCATGCTGTATCAAAAGTACCAAAAAATATTACTAGATTTATCATCCGGATTTTAGTTGGATTTTTGTTTTGTTAGGCTTCTGAACATAACCAATTCATGACTTCCATTAGACTGAAACCATACGGAACAAGCCAAATATAATAACCACCAAATATTTTCAATCGAATTGCCATTACTAGCATCGAAACTTATTTCTGCCATGCATGGCATAACTCAAGGTCAGACGTGGTTAAAGGCATTACACATTACGCAAATATCACGAGTCACCAATACCATTATTAGTAAATTCTATGGCATTGACAGGAGAATTGTGGCACTGGATACCCACCCAGAAGTACTTTGACCAGCTGAGATGGGACTCGTAATATTTTCTCACATTCAATCAGCTAATGATGTGGAGTTGAAAAATGAAACAAAACCCTAGATATACTTAAGAATTTTCCATGGCAGACATCAAAGAAGCCCCAAGATCAAACCATAAACAAAGACAGCAACAGTTATGTTATTTGGCGGTGCACCCATGCCCAAAGCAGAGATTTTTTTTTATAATATATAGGTATAAAATTTTATTAATATAATAGAGAAATTTTATGTATACATAGATACATATGATTTTTAATATAACGAACAGATGAATCATATTTGGACGTATGTCATTCAAGCCTATCATTTTCTGTGTAGAACTAGCAGCATTCTTGAACCAAGGCTTTACAATGGACAACTGAAATAGACTAGCTTGACCACAATAAACAATCCAAGCCCAAAGCAATCAGCCGAGTAACAAGATAGTGATTGGAAGTATGCAGAAACACCAAATGTTAGTATGCGAAGTGCAAAGGGACATCAAAAGATTCCTATAATTGAGTAATGACATCAAATCAGGTACCCATCAGAAACCAATACCTGACATCATGAGGGGTGATAAATACCCACTGGGATCCTTGTGCCAATGCAAAATCTACAAGGGTGTCCAAGCTGATTTTCCTACTTACGGCATCCTGAAGACCAAATGTGAAGCACTAACATTGTCAGAATTTCCCAATCATTCACATTCTTTTTCAGGATAAATAAAAACCTTATTACAAAAATCAGAAATATAAACTGTGTTGGGTGTGTATTAGAAGTACTCTGAAATAACTACAATCCTAAATTTAAAAAATAGTAAAATCATCACATCTGAAAAATGTTACGGGTTTCTTAGTTAAATGGACACCTGCCTAAAACAGTCATCCAATCGTACGGTGGTCTCAAAAATTAATACTTGATCTCATGCCAAGGAATCTCACTTTCTGGATACCCAACAAAGCAAAGTGATTGAATTTCTTGTGCCCAGTGAGAAGAAAAGAAAATATGCCAACGATCTTATAAACAAAGGAAAATAAACTTTACCATAAACACATCAAACTCGTCCATTGCTCGAAAAGGGGCTTCTGTCATTTCATGGAGAGCTAATGCAAAGCATAGTGTTGAAAACGAGCGTTCACCCCCTAATTAATAATCAATTATCAACGTCAGAAAATTACTTCCTTTCAAAGGATGCTGAGTTAAACCTAACTTCGATTAAAAAAAACAATTTATAAAATATCCTAAATATAGCGAAAGGAGTCCTAAATGAATATCCAAGTTATTCTGACATCCGCAAGAAAATATTTCCACTTTCCACAAAACTTCTAGTAATTAAAGAAACCTGAAGAGCTATATTCTTGAAGCTTTCAAATGAAAAAGAAGTTTGACAGTCTAATTTGTAATTTTATGTAGGAAAATAAAACCTGAAAGTCCTCTAGTGTCACGAACAGTGCTGCTTGAAGCATCTTGAGGCATTTTAACCTACCAGAGAGAATAGGACAGCGAGATCTAAGAATTTCTGACATATCTAGGTGCAAGGTATGTTAAAGTGGTTTAATAAAAGATGTGCCACTAAAAAAATTAGTTGTCCAAAGGAGTAATTCAATACAAAGCAAGCTGCTAACCTCAACTGAGAGGGTCTTTTCTTCATAGCTAATTTTAATTTGTCCGCTGATCCCTTTTTTTCTCAAATGGCCATTGAACCTAATTGGGGAGATATAAAAAGGTAACTTCAGAAAAACAGAACAAAAAACGTTTAAAGAATGCAACCACATATGAATCAGTGCAATTCGTACTGCCAAGTCAACTGGCGCTTCAAAAGAGTTGCATTCCTCTGAAACTTGCTCCATCGCAAGTTTAATGCTTGCTCACAAGCCTGCAATCCAGTGCCCCCCCCCCCCCCCCCCC
>QEOT01123509.1:42627-58523 GCA_003123785.1 Pterocarya stenoptera
AAAAAAAAAAAAGAACGTTATGGCAAGGAGTTTCAGTAAAATAAAGAAGAGACCAGGACAAGGAACAATCATGACAAGTTTAAATTGATGGAATATGGTTCCAATTGCAGAAGCAAATAAAGGGAAGACAGTTTTAGAACTTACGTTCAATTTTTCTCGAAATGCTTGATAAGTTTGCTGCTTTCTTCGAATCTTACGTTCTTTTTTCTCACACAACATCCTAAGGTCATCAATTGATTCAGAATATCTGCAAATGCAAAAAAGAAAGAAGATATTTCACCAAAGGCTGGCACTTGGCTGTTCTTCAAGTGATACAAGGATGCCGGTTTCCTTACCGCTGGCTCTCATGTCTAAGTCTCTGACTTAGTCTAGTTAGCTGGGCACTTAGTTGCTCTGGGGTGCTCCCATTACAACCTCCTAATGCTTCAATTTCAGCCTCAGGACAAATAATGGAAGCCTTTTTACAATTCTCCTGTAGTTTCACCCAGTGTATAATACATCAGCTAAATTGATGCTAATACTTTTATGTTATACAATCTAAATTGTTATTCAAGAATACAGAGTACCACAAATGCTAATAATGAAAATGCTACTGGCATTCCACTTTTAGCTTTCAGGCACTTTAACTCTGACCAAATATAAATTTCAAAAAACAAAAACTCTCGCGTTGATCACAAACAAAAACACACAGGAGAGAAATAGAGAGAGAGAGTGAGAGAGAGAGATCTAAATAGACTGCATCTTCTAACGGTACATTTATTTAAAACCCATACACATTTCTCCCTCTAGCTTATTGGAATTTACAGAGCACACAACTGTAGCAGCAATGGGTAATAAACTTCAACGAATAAGAAATCAGAAGGGAATTTAGGGGGTAGGGATGGTGCTCATAGCATCATTGAAATAATTCACTACAAAATCTTGAAAAGGGCATCAAATCTACCAGCCGGTCCTTCTCAAGCTCCAGGAAATGTGCCTCTGCCTCTTTGATAGGAGAAAGGACCTTGTTATTCATTAAGCCTTCATAGTGCACCTTTTTCTGAAATAGAAGTTCATTTTTAAATATTAAAAAAGGTACAGAAAAACATTGTACAACTGCAGTTTTAAGCTTTGAAAAGAAAAGGTTCATGGAAAATGAGACGGGACCGATTCTTCATCATGAAGCGCTTGTTCAAGCGTTATAAGATCATTCTCTGATTTGTCAAATGCATCAATGTCCCCTTTTGCTGACTCTACAATTTATTAGGAGATACAAATGTATAATTGCAATAGTTTACAATAAAAACCATATATGAAACATAAAAGCCTTGCTACTATACCACAGAGATTCTCAAATGATACTTTAAGCTCATTGGCCTTCATTTCAGCTTCATTCATTCTGATTCGAAGCTTTTCCAGCAAGATTTCCTTCTCTTGCATCTCCTCACAGACTTTCTAGAAATTACTCCCAACAGGTCCATATGTAAGAAAACATAAATACATAGATGTATATCAATAAATGCAAACATGATAGTCAGTGAACAAACTGAGATTTCTTGATGAAGCTCGTCAACATTTGATGCAGCTGATGAACTAGCTTCAGCAACATATGAATTCTGTACGTCTTGCAGTGTGAGTTTCTTCGCCATCAGATCACGCTCTGCATCCTGACGTCTCCTCTACACAAACAGCAGGAGCAAACGATGATGAAATTCCAGTAAAAAGGGAATGTATAGCCCTACTTTGATCATAGTTTTATATTTTTACTCTGTTACACGGATATCTCAAATAGACAATTAACAGAATTGAACATGCAACGTGATGCAGTTTGCCAAGCCAACTCAATTAAACTCCTATACAAAACTTTAAACAGTTTTTAAAACAAAATTTTATTAAAAAGAGTGCTAAGTACAAAGGAACACTCTTCAATGGACTGCTAATAAATTTTTATTTTTTATAAGTAAGAAGTTTTATTAATCCACGTAAAAAAGGCAATGCCTAAGTACGCAAGAAGTATACAAGAAAAAGCCTAGTTACAAACTACACGCTACAGAAAGTAGCATAAAAGTTATTAAAACTCACTCCATTCAATACAATAGAAGAAGACCAAAGCAACAAAGTGTGATAGAAAAAGGCCCTAAAACTATCCGAAGAGCATTCCCTATTTTCAAAACATCGACCATTTCTTTCAATCCATGTGCACACATTAAGCATAGAGGCACCATTTTCCAAACAGCTGCAATGTGACGGTGGCCCCTAATCCCTCTCCAACACGACAATAAATCCAATACCCTCCTAGGCATAACCCATGCAATACCAAGCCTAGTCAAGATGTTGTCCCATAAAGCTTTGACTACTTCGCAGTGGAGAAGTAGATGGTCTGCTGACTCGCTGCTGTATTTGCACATGAAGCACCAATCAGTTAAGTAGAGGCCTCGCTTTTTCAGCTTATCAATAGTCAATATCTTCCCATGGGATGCCAACCAGCCAAAAAGGGCAACTTTGAGGGGAGCATTGCTCCTCCAAATGCTCTTCCAATGAAAGGCATTGGAGAGATGAACTGTCAAAAACTTGTAATGAGTGGACTGAAAATTTATTGTTCCCGGTATGTGTCCATAGTAATCTGTCTTCCCTACCTGCTTGCACTTTCAACGCGTATAAAACATTGTAGAAATCAACAATGTTGTTCACCTCCCAATCCTGTACAACTCTAGAAAAACTCACGGACCAGTGAAGAGAATTAGCAGAAATGCTCATATTATCAGCCACAGAAGCATCCTTGTCTGACACAGTCCTATAAAGAGAGGGGAAAGCATTTTTTCAAGGCCACATCGCCACACCAAAACCTAATTGGCGTGCCCCTTCCCACCTCAAGTCTGAAATTACCGAGTAAGTCTTCCCATCCATTCCGAATGAATTTCCAAACACCCACCCATAAGCCCCTCTTACTACATTAGAGCAACAATCTCCCCAAATGCTCCCGTATTTATTATCAATGATGCTTCTCCAAAGAGCGTCCCTTCCTAATGGTTATGCCTTGGCCACTTTCCAAGTAAAGCCTTGTTGAAGATTCTTAATTTTCTAATCCCCAATCCACCACAAGACAAAGGGGTGCAAACTTTATCCCATTTAATCAAATGAAATTTTTTTCTTATCTATTTGCCACCCATGGCAGGCAAAGGGAATAAAGATAAAAAGTAAGTTGAAAAATTAGAAAGTGTGCTCTTAATAAGCATGATTCGGCTACCTTTAGACAAGTAAATTTTCTTCCAACCCACCAGTTTGCATTCGATTTCTCAACAATCCCATCCCACATTGCTTTAGATTTGTGAGGAGCCCCTAAAGGAAGTCCTACGTGCTTCATAGGCAAGAATGACACCTTGCAACCCAAGATGGCAGCCACTTCACATAGATTATTAACCAAGCCAACTGGAACTAGCTCGGACTTTGATAAGTTCACTTTGAGGCCGAAGACAGCTTCAAAACAAAGGAGGTCTCTCAAGGAGCGAATCTGGTTAGGATCTGGGTCACAAAAAATCAACGTATCATCAGCGAAAAGGAGATGAGCGACTGTTATGCTTTCATGCAAGGAACTACCCATTGAGAAACCCGAGATGAAACCCTTATCCACCACCCCCTCCAACATTCTACTCAATACATCCATCACTAGAATGAATAACAAAGGGGATAAAGGGTCCCCTTATCTTAATCCCCGAGAACTGCGAAAGAAGCCTTCGGGAGTACCATTGATCAAAGTGGAGAAACTAACGGTTTTGATGCAATGTTTTATCCACTGACACCATCTTTCCCCGAAATCGTGTCTGCCAAGAATATACAACAAGAAATCTCAATTGACATGATCAAATGCTTTCTCCATATCCAATTTACACAAGATACCTAGGTTGCAGCTTCTAACTCTAGACTTCAAGCATTCATTAGCAATAAGAACATAGTCTAAAATTTGTCTTCCTTTAACAAAAGCACTTTGTGACTTCGAGATGATCTTCCCCATAACTTTACTTACTTTTGAGATGATCTTATAAACCCCACTCACCAAACTTATGGGCCGGAAATCGTGCACCTCCACCAATCTCGCCCTTTTTGGGATAAGGGCGATGAAAGTGGCGTTTAGACTTCTCTCAAATTTCATAAAAGAGTGGAATTCGAAAAAAAACCTTCATGAGATCCTCCTTGATAATGTTCCAACAAGTTTGAAAGAAAACCATTGTGAAGCCATCGAGACCTAGTGCTTTATCTTTGGCCATCCCTTTGAGCACATTAAGCACCTCATCCTCATCAAAGGACCTCTCCAACCAAACCGCATTTGCTTGATCAATTGAATCGAAATCTAGTCCGTTTACCTTGGGCCTCCATTGATATTGCCCCGTTAAAAGCTTGTCATAAAAGTGAACAATGTGATTTTTTATCCCAACACTATCCGTGAAAACCCTGCCTTCCGAATGAAGGACCTCAATGGCATTGTTTCTATGATGGGAATTAACAACTCTATGGAAAAATTTTGTGCTCCTGTCCCCTTCCTTCAACCAAAGGGCCCAAGATTTTTGTCTCCAAGAGATCTCCTCCATAAGGGTGATTTTTTCCAGCTCTACTACTACTACCATTTTCCTTGCCTTATCATCCTCCGAAAGAGCCCCCCCCCCCCAACTTCTTCAACATCAAATTGTTGCAGCTCCTGAGAGAGAGAGAGTAAGTCGCAGGTCATTAATATTCCCAAAGGCTTCCAAATTCCATTTCCTTAGATCATTTTTCAAAGCTTTTAGCTTCCTGACCCAAAATAAAGCTAGGAGTGCCCGTGAGTTGATAAGAGTCCCACCACAATCTGACTTTCTCAGAGAACCCGTCGACCTTCAACCACATATTCTCAAATTTAAAATTTCTATGTCCCTGTGAAGATGCCCACAATCTAATAAGAGGGGGAAGTGATCAGAGCAAAGTCTGGAGAGCCTTTTTTGGCAAAGGTTGGGGAAGTGGACCTCCCAAGAGAAAGAGACAATGAACCTATCCAAACTAGACCAAGCCCTCCCATTAGACCAAGTGAAATCTCCCCCCACCAAAGGTAGATCAACTAATTCCATCTCAAAAATAAGCGCTGAAAAATCAGTCATGGCTGAGCCCATGCTAGAATCCCCTGATCTTTCACTCGAAAACCGAGTGACATTGAAATCGCCTCCAATACACCGCGGGATATCCCACCAACTACACAAACCAGCAATTTCATCCCAAAGGAGTTGCCTTTTGCTGTCAAGATTTGGCCCGTAAACACCTAAGAAACCCCAATCGAAACCATCTTCTACATTTGAGAAAGAGCAAGCTACCGAAAATTCGCCGACAAATCCTCTACCAAATTAACTACTCTCTTATCCTACAACACTAATAATATGCCCCCTGAAGCACCCTTAGAGACAAGAGTGGTCCATCCCACGTAAGGACAATTCCACAAGCTTCTTATTAAGTGCCTTCCATTCCCGTAATAAGTTCTTTATTCTAAGGCGCTTGCTTGGGTCATTCAAGCCCTATACATTCCATGAAAGGATCTTGGGCTTCATGGAATGCCGAGGTTCACCCTATCATTGTGTCTTCCCTTGCTCGCACTTCCTTCCCTTGCATCATAGTTAATGGAGCAAGCAAACCTCTTAAGCTCCCTATCCTTTTTAGCGGCCGATTTGGCAAGATGTGGTTGTCCTGCTTCTATGGCAATGAGGAGAGCTTTAAACTGGTCCTCAAAACCTTCGCATGAAATCCCGAGGCAGTGACGGAGAACCTCAACCTTTTGTAATACCCAATCAAATTGTAAGCCAACCCATGAAGGCACTGGTGGCAGTGAGCATAGAGGACTAGGTATGTCTCCGGGATCCCCCAGATCCATGTCAACTCCAAACTCCTTGCAAACTAGTTGTAGATCAAAACTGTGTGAACACTCATCATTTGAGAGAATCCTTTCAATCGATGACTCATCATCCCCTTCTTCCACAATGCATAGAACCATTGAAGGGGTCTCCAAAACACCAGAAGAAGAAGGCAATCCTTGAGCCCTAAAGAGAACATTTGAGAATTGAGAGGGACCAGAATAGTGCAAGGGGTTGTTGTAGCCCTCGAGGTTGAGGTCGAAGCCTCCATGCAAATATTTCTCCCAACTGAGGTCGGGGGCGAGCCCAAACTATTAGCCAGAGGCTTGGGTGAGGCCATCTGCACTTTCTGAGACACAAGGGAGCTCGACGGCTCTTTCTGTCTCTACAGCCTACACCTTTTGCTTCAAGGAGCTTTGCTTCTCTGCGAGGGTATGTGGGTGCGCCCTCGAGGTTGCGATAGGTTTGCCGACAACCGTCGGCAAGTTCTGTGTCGCCGGTGCAGCAGCATGGTCAACCGCCAGAGGGGAGGAGCCTCTACAGCCCAAGCTCTGGGACTCTCAAGGCTTGAGAGAGGCCCTTGGCTCTCCAAAAAAAATCAGGTCTGATGGGTCTGGTGGGCTCAGGTCTAAGGCCCACAGGTTCACAGGCCCCCCCTTTGCATAGATTGTGGGCACACAGGCTCTTTCAAGCCCTGGCCCAAACCAGAAACTCCCTCTCCCTTTCCCACCTCCATTAACAAGCTAAGTCATGCATCCACTTTATTCATCAACTCTGAAGGTGAGAAGGGATGTGAGCATAAGAGACACCATTTGAGGAAGGAGGCTTCTCTGTAACCACCCCACCCCAACGTACGCCAGCCATCTTCTTGAGGTGGTAAGAAAAACGTTCCCAACCACATCCCTTCTCACCTTCAGGGACAATCAGAGAACCCATCCTCCTGCCATTCCAAAACTCCTCCAAGCGCAAAAAGCATCCCCTATTGTTTCTATGACGTTGGAGTATGAGAAACCCATTGCGCATCCTCAACTTTCTAAAAAACTCTTTGCATCGACGTGAAGCAAGAGCTTCCTCCACCATCGTTGCCACCCATGAAGTTGACGTCCCGTTAATGAAGAGAAACAAAACCATTCTTCTATTCCTCTCGGTGACACAAAAATTGTTAGCAGCCACCTTCATGAAGCTGAAGGTTTTAGACTCCACCATAAAGCTCCCATCAACATCCATATCAAGACAAAAGCGGGAAAATGGAGAAGAGAAACTAAAAAAATAAAAATAAAAATAAAGGGTGAAAGAATAGAGTATCAACTCCAGCAAGAAGCGCTGGAGAAAGGATTACGTGCGTGCAGGAGTAGAAAGAAAAGTGTACGTCGAGAAAAGTTACAGGTATAAACTAAACAAAATATTTTTGAATAAATAAATGAAAATATGCCAACAAGGCACGTTTCAATTTCAAGACAACCATCATCATTCACAAAAGGTCAAACTAGGAGATCATGGATCAACAAAGTGAAGAGACAAAGATATAGTATAAAAACAATTGCCCATAGTAAACTTAATGTGAAGTTGAAGTATAGCAATATGAAACTCAATTTTAAAAAAAAAAAATCTGTGGGTTCCCAATTTTGAAGAAATCACTACTCACAAATAGTAAATGTCATTAACATGTGTAACTATTAGCACCTTTACACTTCGTAGATGCCCCTGAAGACCCTGCATACTCTCCTCTGCATCCCTTTTTCTCCTCTTACGCTGTTGAGCTTCTTCATTTATATTTGATTCATCTCTTTGAAGGTCCATAATTTGATCATCAAAAGAACTACAAAGACGGCCACTTCTTTGCTTCTTGTTTGGGGGAAGAGTTGTCTGGACTGAACCACGAGAAAACCTAGACAAAAATCATAGGTCAAAAATTGTGCCATAATTCATATTTACATTGTACTAGTTAGGGAAAGATTAAATTCCAGAGCATCTGGAATCTGAAGGACCAAGAGATCTGAATCGAACAGCCACAGAACCAGTTGTTTGATAAGTACAAATTTTTTTACGAGTTTGAGTGCTACTACCCAAGACCCAAACCCAGGTAATGACCCGAGAGTGAAAAACTAAAAAAAAAAATGACTCATGGTTTGGGCAAAGTTAAATAAACCATCATGACAAGAAAAACACACAACACCAGCATAACTCAAATGTCTCTGATCCCTCTTGTGATTGTACAAAAAACATTACACAACAGTTCCATCGGAAGCGGTGCTTAGGCCTCGTTCGTTTTCACAATTCCTCTCAAATCATCTAACTCCAAGGGGTTGGCCCAAATGATGAAGGCTTTGGTCTTAGAGAGGTTCCCCAACATCAAAAATTCTTCTCAATTCATCTCATCTAATCATTATAACTTTCTCAAATTTCTACACAAAATAAAATAAACAATTCAACTTTTTCAAATCCCAAAACAAAAATATTATTAAAAAAATATATCCTAACAATACTTTATTCAACTTTTAACTTTAATCTCAACTCATCACATCTACAAAAACAAACAAGGCCTTAGTAAAAGGTCCACATTTTAGGGCAACAAATAATTGATAGATTTTGGGCACTCATAAAAAAACAACATTGTTTGGAAGTAATTTCACAAATCTCCATTAATCAAAGTAAACCAATTGGCAATGAAGTTCAAAACAAGTAGAAGACTTGGCATAATCTAGAGGCGCCCATGCTCTTCTAATTTTACTGCTCCCATGGACTCCTTAGAATGATCTATTCTATTAACTTATGCCGATAAGATGCATTTCCTCACTCTTGCAAGCTCCATGTAATACTAACACCACGAGCAAATGCGAAAAGTAAACTGAAAATGAATAAATAACCTAATTTTTGGCTTACATTTTATATCCATCTAAAGTGTAAACCTCCTTCAGATTCAAGATCCTTTGCTCAAAAGCCACTACTTTTCCGGCGTTATAGTCCCTAACAAGCACTTGCCTCTCAGCATCACCCTGGAAATGCATCATGCATGTTATTTAACTTTTTGGAAATTAAGAGTATGCCAAAAAGGAAGGAAATTAAAAACAGCAAACCAAAATATGTTGATGAACAAAGAAATTAAGATCACAACAAAGAAGAATTCAATAGGAATCACATGAAAGAGTGCAAGAAGATGCACAAAATTACCATATCCACCAACACGTTAAAGACAATGTGGTTTTCAGTATGTAGAACAGAAAGAGTAGTTGGGTGACTTGTTTGAGGAAGCATGTGAGGTGGAATATTCAACCTACACCACATGGTAAGAAAACATCAAAGAGAATTAATGTAGTCAAACACAAAACATCATCCATATGAAGAGACAGTTCATCAAAATAAAAAAGTTGTGCATCCACCTTGGTCTTGAAAAGTCATATATGAGAATCTGGAGCTGGTTATAGTTTGCTTCTCTAGCACATCCTCTCAGAACAAGAGCATCTTTATGGTTGGTTACGATGAATGCATTAAACAACCTCCCAATCGCATTTTCAACAGCACGGGCCCATGTATCACCATTAATTAAAGTCTGGAGAATATAGTCGTCATAACAAGAGATTTTAGTCAGCAAAGATAATGTCATAACTGTTAATGGGAACAAAATTGATCTTCAAACATGCTAAGCTAATGTACAAAAATTAACAGGATCACAGTCTTACTCCCCAACCATAAAACCATATTAATAACAAAATAATTTCTAAAACAGGTGCTTCGATATCAACTATTTCAGAAATAAAACTCTCAAATGAGATGAAAGATAACACAGTAGAATGAACCTTGTATTGAGAAACTGTATCAGGGTTATTCAAACAGCTTCTTTCTTATAATATCCAGTGCCAAAGTTTTGTCATTTTGATAAGCATTGAATTCGAAACCAAGGAACCCAACGATCAGACATACAAAAAAGGCATAGTTTCGTCTACAAACAATAGCTAACTCCGTTTTTGAAGTAATAGCTTACAAATGCCAATTTAAGAGATATTTGACGAGCACAATAGACCTTATCTCAGATCTAAATCAGGAATAATATCTTATGCCATTTTCACAAAATTATGTATTAAAAAGAGAGATGCATTAGAAACCAGGGCCGTATATCCTTAAAAATATAGAACATTCCTAGTATTAGCGCATGCACACTTAATCATGTTTGTATACAAGATATTGTAATATTTTCAAAATGCAGACAATTGTTTTTTGATCGATCAAAATGCAGACAACTATCATCGGTCACTCACCAAATGGGCTCCAACTGGACCAACAGGTGGCGTTTTGAACCTCTGTTGATGTCTCTCAATTGCACGTAATAGATTAATAACTCTATCTCCACCGAAAGCTGTAATCTGTCAATAAAGAAAAAAAATCATTATTAAACAATATGGTGATCTGCTCTCAAAATGTTGTCACTAATATTGTTTCGGAAAAAAGAAAAACGCCGTAAACATGAATCAACAACTGCACATGCCAAAATTGGAAAGGCTATATCATTTTCAAATGCATCTAAGATAGCCCAATAAGAGTGCATGCACCTTGTTGGTTTGATGTTGATGAAGCTCGCGGATGGAATGAGCAATTTCACGACGCTTTTTTTCAAATTCTTCAATCTAAAAATACAATAGTATGATAACTTATTAAGGAATGACAGGATATTAAGCCAACTAAACAAAGCTAGAATACCCTTTTACATCCAAGCAAAAATTGCATCTGGCCAAAACCTTTACAAGAGACATGGCACATGCTTAATGGTCAAAGACTCACCAGTTAGACCAATTAACATATTGCCCTGCCAATGTACAACTACAAAGTTATAGAAAAATGACATTAAGAATATCACAAAAACTAAAGAGTATGGTCTAGCATAAGGCTGCCTTAATCTAACCAATCCATGAAGACAGAACATTTTGCATGTAGTTTTAAAAGACTCGAAGTACACTTCCAAAAGTTGAACAAATCGTTACTGGATGGCCTTTACAATTTTTAAAGGACCCCATCCCCCAAAAGGTTTAGGGTAAGAAACGTTATGTTCTTAGGGTTTAGTATGATGAGGAAAAGGTTTTAGGGCATGATATTTATGGTTTGATAAGGAGGATATATTGCAAAGAAGGCAAGTGAAATTAACAAACTGAAACAAGTTGCAGGATTTCCTGGACAGCAGCAAATAATCAAACTTTACGACATGAGAATTCAAACCATTTTTTTCAACAACCTGTATATTAAAAAAATATTCTATAGGGGCATTATAAAAATACCCTCTCCAATTAACTGCCTGAATTGGATGGTCAAATTAGGGGACAGAGAGAGCATATGAGGCTCATTCAAGACCACCCAAGAGTCCCAAATCATGTTAAATGTAGTAAAATTCACATACTGTGTTTATAATAGGATATATCCTCCCCAAAGGGATTCTTTATTCTTGGAAATTTTGGTTTTTTGAATTTTTTTCTTTAGAAAATTCTTAGATGGGCGAGACAGTGGAGGTCCACGAAGTTCAACAGCGGATCGGCAACAAGCGGAGTGTGGTGGCCGGCGGCATCTGTGAGAAGCGGCTGGGCAGATACCAGGTTTTTGTTTCTGTTTTTGTTTACTTATCAAAAATATCCTCCCCAACAAGACAGTATATGACAAGTGTCTCTTACCATGTTTGTAAAATGAAAAAGGAGCCACTTGTTCCTTTTAACAAAAACAAATTTGATACTTCTAAAGTATTTGAAAACGAAATTAAAACTGTTTAGATATAAGGACACTACTTGACCTTGTATGAAATTCTAAGCTCACACAAGATTAAAAAAATATTTCAACCTTCTCTCAACATGTTATCGGTTCATATAAAATTCCAAATGGGACAAATGAGATCAAATGTCAATTTGATTACTAGCCATAGGAGGCACTATGAAATTCACTAAGTTAATATGGAAATCCTAAAACAAGGTGTCGCATATATTGTTTTTCTCTATTTCACTCTATGCATAGCTTGTTAACGAACTAAGCTTACAAGATGAGAATTGTTTACCCTTCTAACCAACACAAGACACCAAAACAGCTCTCTAAGCAGCATAGACACATTCAACCAAAGCCCAAAGCATCATGATCAATATGTAGAATATCTCAATTAAGCAATCACTTGTATCATTAACTATTCCCCAATTGATAAGATCAATACGGGGAAGAACATTAAGGCCCCGTTTGGTTTCACAGATGGTCTCAACCCATCTCATCCCATCTTATATCATCTTATCTCATCTTATCTCAACATCCAAACACCATTCAAACACAAACACATTTCAATTTCAAATTTTCAACTTTTTCATCTAATTATTACCTAATCATTACAACTTCCCCAAACTTCCAAACAAAACACCAAACGATTCAACTTTCTCAAATCCCAAAAAAAAATTATATTCTAACAATTTTTTTTATCAGTAAATAGGAATTTTATTAAATATAGGCGAAGCCAAGTACAATTTACAATCTAACAATATTTTAACTTTATGATATTTTTATTCAACTTTTTCTCTCTTTTCCAAAACCCCAAAAAACATCTTAACTCAAACCATTTCAATACTATTCACAAACTATTTCACTACTATCATAGATTTATCACCTCATCTCAGCATCCAAACGAGGCCCAAGTAAGAAGAATGGATGACATCAAAAAGGCTTTCAAGTGCAAAACCAACAAAGCATTGGAGCAAACAAAAGAAAAACATATTAATGAGGCCTGCTTTTGCATGCAAAATCTGATAAAAACAAACAGGGTTTTCAAAAAGTACAAGTACTGGAACTTTTTCAAATGATTCTATGTGCAACTTCAACAAAAGGATTGGGAACTCGAGGCAAAACATAAAAAACTAGGTAGTCCTAAACACAACCATAAGCCTAATCGTGCAAATCCATTCATGCATATATACCATCAGGGGTGCCACCACATCTAGCACCGTGTCCATGAAAACTTTTCTAGATTATCAATTGATTGCAAACATGTAAGTAAGAGAATCAAGAATTAAATAAAGAAAAAAAGGAAAGATTTGTCAGGAAAATTTATGCTACACCTCATTACCAATCCTTCCAATCTCACTTGATCCCATGTTTATGCTTTCTAATAAGGCGCTTTCTTCTTCCTTCAACCTGAAAGATTGTTGTATTTACAGGCTTAAGTGGACATTAAAAAAACTGATTTGAAAGCAAGGTACAAAAAACGAACTGACAAAATCATTTAAAAAAAAAAAAAACCATAACCTTGTAAGAGTTGAATTAGCAGCATCAATTTCATGTTGGAGTTCCTTCACCTTTTCCTCAATTTCAGATTCTTCAGCCTGCAGCATATCAGAATGAGAGGTCTAAGCCCTCTTTTTTTTTTCTTTTTTTTTTTTTTTTTGGGGGGGGGGGGGGGGGGGGGGGNTTGTGTGGCTCTAAATGGTAGATCCCCAGGTTTGAAGCCTGGGACAATCAATTAGATACACAAAAAGCAGCAACATGTTAATATTATCTTTTATGTAGGACCCTATTGAAGTTAGCTTAAACTTATATTAAGGTAGTATGACCAGAAGCATCTTTAAAAAATTCCTCCTGGAATAATATAATAAAGAGTGTGAGAAATAAAAGTGCAAGGGAATTTCTGACCAAAAGAGTAATGAGACAGGGGAGTCCGGTACCAAAATGTTTCAGAGAGATTGCTGGCCTTAAAAAAAAAATATGTTTCTACTATGTATCAATAGATTTCACATTAATTAAGTATGCAAAACTCATTAAATCTCACATGAAAAAATGTCATGCAAATGAGTCTTTAAGAGATTATTATTCACCTGTTCAGGAGTGGCCACGTATCAAACTATTTTTCTTTTTTTATAAGTAAATAGCAAACATATAGTTTGACATAAACATATAGTATCAAACTATATGTTTATGTCAAACAATTATCACATCAATAGCTATGCACTAGTAAAACAAAAGAGGTATTACTCATTTATAAAATAAAGAGGAGTGGGCTTTAATTTCTTTAAATATTAACATTAATGATAGCTAGGAAAAACTGGAGAAAGAAAATTCACAAGCAAAGATAAACTGAAGAAAAACTATTCTCTGTTTTCTGGTAAGTATATTTGTGAGAATGGAAAAACCTGTGTAGATTGAACATGCTGCTCATGGATATCCTGAACTTGTTGTTCAAGAAATCTAACCCGCTTCACCATCTTTTGCACATGATTGGTCTTGCGACCATACTCTTCTTCTAGCTCAAGCTTCTCTTTAGTTGCCTATGAAAAGAACTTTACATCAAGAAGTTATAAATTGAGAAAGTCAAACAACTAAAATACAGATTACTATAATCTACAGAGGAATATAAAAAAAGGGGCTAAGAGGGAAAGCATAGTAAGTTCCAGAAACCTTGAATTGGTTTCAAGATTTCTTCCCATTCTCTGTATTTTTTTCTGTTGTAACATATTACAAGTTTAGTACAGAAAATATGGAGCGAAGGAAATAAAAAGGTAAAATACACAAATTTAAAGCATGGAAATAATTTAAAATTTCATCAAGCCACCAACCATATGCCATTTACAAAAATAACAGATATAAAAAATTCAACTTACCATGGAAAGCATCTGCTGCAATTCATCCTTCATTCTCCTCACTTCTGATGTCTTTTCCATCATACATGCTATTTGAGCTTTCTTCTTAGATATTTGCTCCTTCAGCTCCTCCAGCACACTCTGTAAAAAACAACAGACCAATTATCTCTCCTTCCCCATCACGATAAAATCATTCTGGGTCCTTTTTCATACCGTTATAGTAAAATAAATATTCAATTTATTCACTATGTTTATTTGATAATTTACAAAATTCACTATATTTCAACCAAACATGTTTTACATAAAGACTAGTCATACTTTCGAAAAGTATTCCAACAGCATACTTTATTGATGAATATACTTAAAAGGTGATGTGACAGAATTCAAATATGAATTCAGCATTCTTGTGGAGCTAAGAGAAGTAGAAATTTTCTGTACAACAATCACTAGGTCTTCAACCAATCCTAGTAGGCAATAATTAAAAGGAATTAGACAGAATTTCCAACTTTGCAGGAGTTCATTACTCACTAGTTGCATATCAATCTTAGCTTGGCAAGCTGGTATGCGATCTTTTAATATCCCAATCTTTGCATTTTGTTCCACCAGTTTCTTATCAACGTCATATACCCATGACCAAGCAAGCTTCTTCTTCAACTGTTGTACCTGTTGAGAGATTTCCTCCACATGCTCCATGTTTCTAATCTTTCCTTGCAACTCTTCAATTTCCTTTTGCATGGGTTTTATTGATTCCTCCAACTCACAAATGAGTGCAGTTGCAGACTTCAAGTGTTCGTAAATGTTTTGTAAAAGATCATTCACTTGTTGAAGAAGTGTGGCCTTGAAAAAGAACTGAGTGATCAAGTGTCAGTGTTGCATCCATAAAGTACTTCGTTATAGATTCAAACAGCTGCAGAAATTACCTTAAATTTGTCTTTGTCGTTCCCAGAATGCAAAAACTCTCTGCTTTTATCTTGACTCATTATTACACAAGGATTCTCAACATCAATCTGCACTGCAAAGCAGATCATTAATAAATGCCCATGGAAAGTGTTTAGTTCCATTTCTTTGGATAAATAATGAAATGTACTTGAAAGCAAAGAAGGGCACAACCCAACTAGACAAGAAGTATTACCAAATCATACACCCAACTAGTGAGAAAAATAAAAAGAACAAAAAGCATTGAAATCTAGAAAGCTAGAAAAATGAGAGTTGTTTATTTTCCAAAAGAAAAAAACAGAGAATTTCTAAATGTAGGAAAGGACAGAAGAATTTTACAAATACAACTTCAGTTACACTGCTCTCTTGTTACGACTGCATAAGTTGATATTGGAAACCAGTAGAAGTAACACTTGGTAGCCTCACGCCAACCTACAATGCCACTTTGCTAGGCCTGAGGCTTCAAATTCAAAAGTTAGTTTGCATTTTTCTAAATTTGTACTTGGGGAAAATTTAAGAATCTTCTTTATTT
>QEOT01123510.1:0-65367 GCA_003123785.1 Pterocarya stenoptera
GAGTACCATACAGCCTCAGCAGATAACTAGAGTCTCGCTTGTAAACATTTCAGTGTTGACTCCGCATAATCCCATGTAAGTAACCACCGGTCATTATAAGCGACAGCAAAGATACAACACGTGGGTATATCTTCCCATATATCTCAAAACGAGTACCCATCACTCCCAAAAGTGCAACAGACAGGCCTAGCAATTACGATGAGCTACGTTATTATGTGTTTTACATGTATCATAGTAAGAAAGAAAAAAGACAAGATATGAAAGAAGCTTTAAAAATGGCCATAAAAGATGCAAGGCACCGATGCAGTTATGGGTGTAGTGCAAGCCATGAACTTAGCATGATCCACCATGATATGTTATGATAAGCTAAGTGGTTCCTCTTGCGGCCATAGACGGTGGAACCGGTGCACAGCCTTACACATGGGGATTAAGGTTTGCTGGCCATTAAAGAAAGGGAATGATAAGTTATGCATAGTACATGTTACATGTTTATGTTAGTATTAGTATAAGTATGCTAACTTTTCAAGAAAACTCGATGCTTATTATGTTTACTGTATATTGTACTACTAATTGAGTATTTGACTCATTCTGAGTGTTTTTTTTTTTTTTTAAATGTTTGCAAAATGCCCAGGTAAAGAAAATAGTGTTGACGAGCTGACGTCCAAGCATAGATCATGTGTCAAGGGATTTTCAGACTTAGTTAATAAGTGTCGTTTTTTTTCACAAAAAGATAAGTTTTAAATTTACTTGTTATGAGCTTATATTTTTATGCTGTGTGTTTTGGGAATTTATTTTCGAAAAACTATGTATTTTTATTATGTTGGCCTCTTTACCGGGCACAGTTATGAAAGTACATAACGCTCCAAACATATGGGAAGGGTGTGTTACATGCATGCTACGTCCCTTTCATTATTTTCCAAGAATTAAAAAAAATTATTTCAAAAGTGAAACTTCCAACTGTAAATGCTCAGCATTCGAGCAACAGTTACATGGATGACCTTTTGGCTTATTATGATGCATGAGTAGGAACTTTTGTATAGGTAATCCATGCATGAGTAGGATTACAGGGGTATGAGTAATTACTTTAGTTACTTACTTATTTAGATCCTTTAGAAGAACGTAACTTAAGTTTGCTTTAAGTATTATATTTGTAGGTCCTTCAAGTCTCACCATAACTCAATAAGGCTAGAATAGATATACGAAGGCTAGCAGAACAATGAATCGATACCATAGGAGCTATTTCTCCTTTTTTCTCAAAAAAAAAAAAAAAAATGCATTGATCTTTGCTCTTATAAAAAATCTTCTACTAAATTTTAATAAACATGAAGTCCGCTAATTGAGCATCCTTTAATAAAAAAGATTTTAGTAGGGACCATCTGCTCAAGAAAACACTAAAAGCAGGTCTTATCCATACATACATAGAATAAATCTCTTGAAACATAGCTCTAGCAACATAAATATATAATAAATATGAAACATTTAACATAATTGTGAAGAGTATGATTAAGTCTTACCAAGCCCTATGGATGAGGCAAGAACGGGTTTTGTGGGAAGCGTAGCATAAACATAATACAGTAGTGAGGCTGATAGTCCCCCTGCCAGCAGTGAGTTCAGGCTGCCACTAATCATGTAGCCCATAGCTCCACCCACTATCAAATATCAGCCATACTTCAATAATATATACAGATTGGAACAGAGCGGAAAAGGTGAAAAATACAGTCATAGTTTAGTTTTGCAATTGATTAGTTAGCAGAACCAAGGCTAACAGACATCTACGAAGATGGTCCCAATTTGTCTATGGTGGTGCAATTGGAAGGAGAGAAATGCAAGAAACTTTAAAGGTTGAATGCGGCCAATGGATGAGCTTAGAAGTTATTTTTCAACACTTTACTCCATTGGTCGATTGTAATTGATTTTAATGGCATGTCTTTTCATGACTTCTTTGTATCGCTAAACTAGCATGCATAGGCGAAGCTCTTGTATATGTCATGTATACTTGGCCTTAAAAAAAATGTATCGATAAATGAGGACACATATGACTCCTTTGCGTAAGGATTCAACTAAACAAGAAAAAAGTAATGCTAGATACAAGTTAAAAGATATGCAAGTGTCGCACAATTCCTTTAAATAACCAAAGCTTTTAGCAACAAACCCGAAGGATGCAACCTGAGTAAACAGGCAGTACATACAAGACCTAATTCAGCAGTCCCCAATGGTGCAAAACAAAATTATTTTTCAAGTAATTCAGTGGTCTGCCAACTTAAGGTGGATAATTAACCCAAATTAAGTCTTACAACCGAAGATGGAATAACAAAACTTAGTTCCTTGCGCTCACCCATTACATGCCATGCTCGAATTCTTGTGAAACATTATTGCCCAATTTTTCTCACAAAACATTTGTGTAAATTTTATAATTCCGGATTCTTTAGTTGTTTTATAGTAAATGTGCGTAAAAACTTACTACTGTTATTAACCCTCATGCAACTAGTTTTCGTTTGCTTAACCAGAAAGATATGGAAAGAATCCTTCGCGGCGACACTCCCCAATCAAGCAAACAAAAATAAAGGGAGAAAAAGAAGAAGGCATCAATAAATAAAGTATGTACGTTAAAAGCGTTCGTTCTTTACCTCCAAGAAGAGCGGCATAAGCCAGAGTTAACTTTTGAGACATGGACATGCCAGCCATCTCCTTGCTGTTTTCGTCTGCGCCGCCTCCGCAATCTTCGTCGTCTTTGTTGTCACCACCACCGCCTCCGCCTCTGTTACCGAATTCATCTCCGTCACCACCACCGCCAGTAGCAGTATCCAGTCGGGAGGAGTATATGGTGGGCGCTTGAACTGGGTCAAA
Source organism: Pterocarya stenoptera (assembly GCA_003123785.1). Lineage (NCBI taxonomy): Eukaryota > Viridiplantae > Streptophyta > Magnoliopsida > Fagales > Juglandaceae > Pterocarya > Pterocarya stenoptera. The sequence goes on from QEOT01123510.1 coordinate 2,848, forward strand.
AGAGACGGCCCCAGAAGCAGCCAAAAGGCACCGTCTTTGATCCGATCTGACCCAAAATCCCCAAGAAGATCGCAGTTCTGAAAGCCGTCGGCTTGAACAACAAATGGTGCTGCTAATACCACCGTTGTTGCTGGTTTCCCAATGTAAGCGGAATCCAACCCTGCGACGCACCACCAGTAGAGAAAACTGAGGAATACCAATTAAAACGTTCGCCATCCCAAATTCCAATCTTCTTTTGTTGTGTTACGTGTCCCAACCACAAAATAAAGTTGTGTTCCGGTGCTTCGAGGGACCAGTCTCCCACAATGCATCCAAGCATAAAAAAGGGTTCAATGATTTCATTAAATGGAAAATGGATATATAAATGTGGTTGCCGTCCCAACTTAACCGCTGGATTTTTTTTTTTTAAATATTTTTTAACACATTTAAAGATTATTTTTAAAAAAATAAAATTTTAATACACTTAAAATTATTTAATTAATCAGTAAGTAAAAAAAAAAAAAAAGCAAGTAGTCAAATGGAGTGGTACAAATGAGAGGATAAAATAGTGTTTTCCTTAAATGAGAACCGATTTAGATAGGTCAATCCTATAAGGGGATTTCATCGGATACCACTAATAGAATGGCACATCAACTGAGTATATGGGACTAGACTAAATCTGGCCACACCATATAAGTGCCTATCTCTTTTCCAGAAAATCCAACCGTGTGGAATAGATTCATCTCTTCCCCTTTACATAAACCCAGCCGCACGGTTTGCACAAGAACCAGCCGCACGCCGTACTGGTGGAGGAGCAACACTTCATGCGAACGCAGACCGGCACACCCACAGTTCGCATACCAACGTTTGATCTAAAACGTATTTGAGTTTGTTAATAGAACTAACTTCCAAGAGAAAAGATATTCTATTATGGTGTATTACAAAATGTAATTACATGAGCTTTATATAGAAAGCTGTTAAGCTGCACTTAAACCCTCATTAGTGAAATACAATAATAGTAAGTTAACTACTTTCCTATGTACACGTGTAAAGATAGTAAAAGCAAAAAGAAAAGACTATATAAAACTTATTACTCCCCCTCAAGATGAACTATATATATTTACTAGTCCCATCTTGCCAATGAGATAAGTGAATTGATACAATCCGAGAGCTTTGGTCAAGATGTCTGCTATTTGGTTGTTGGACTTGACATGAAACAACTTGATAATCCCTTCTTGTAGCTTCTCCCTCACAAGGTGACAGTCCAATTCAATATGCTTGGTGCGTTCATGATAAACTGGATTAGATGAGATGTGAATTGCAGCTTGACTATCACAATACATTAAAGCAGCTTGAGGATGTTTGATACCAAAATCAGTCAACAAATTCTTTAACCAAATCACTTCGCATACAGCTGCTGCCATTGCCCTATATTCTGACTCTGCTGAAGATCTAGAAATGGTGTGTTGCTTCTTTGATTTCCAGCTGACCAGATTATCACCTAAGAACACTGTATATCCAGTAACAGACCTCCTAGTGTTAGGGCATGTTGCCCAATCTGAGTCTATATAGATCTTTAATTAAAGATCAGTTGAAGAAGCAGAAAAGAATAGACCCAAACCAATTGTGCTTTTGATATATTGAACTATTCTGTGAACTGCTGTCATATGTGGTTTTCGAGGCTTATGCATAAACTGACTTAGTCTTTGCACATAAAAAGTAATGTCAGGCCTTGTAATAGTCAAATAGATCAATCTACTAATTAATCTTCTGTATTGAGAAGGATCTTCCAACTCATCACCATCACTGGAATTAAGAACCAGATTTTGTTCCATTAGAGAATTGGCTTTTTTACAACCAAGTAGCCCACAATCTTCTATAATTTCTAAGGAATATTTCCTTTAGCAAAGATGAATTCCTTTAGAAGATCTAGCAGCCTCTAGACCCAAAAAATATTTCAAAAAGCCTAAGTCTTTCAACTTAAAATGATCATTCAGATATGCTTTTAAAGAAGCCATAGACACAACATCATTGCTGGCTATTAAGATGTCATCAACATAAACTAGAAGCATGATGACTGAGCTACCTTCAACCTTGGAGAAAAGAGAGTAATCTGATTTTGATTGAATAAAACCAGTGGCTATCAAAATGGAAGAAAACTTGACAAACCACTGCCTTGAAGCTTGTTTTAAGCCATATAATGACTTGTTAAGCTTACAAACCAGATTAGACTCCCCCTTGCTGTCAAAACCAGGTGGTAAAGACATGTAAACCTCCTCATGGAGGTCACCATTCAAGAAAGTATTATTCACATCCATTTGAATATGTTCCAATTTTTTACAGCAGCAATGGACAGAAAAAGCCTAACTGTGGTAAGCTTAGCTACTGAACTGAAGGTCTCATGGTAGTTAAAACCCTCCAATTGAGTATATCCCTTAGATACCAGTCGAGCCTTACATCTCTCAACACTTCCATCTGAGTTAAATTTCAGTTTATACACCCATTTACAACCAACAGGATGTTTTCCAGCAGGTAAAGGAGCTACATTCTAGGTATGATTTTCCTCTAAGGTTGATATTTCAGTTTGCATGGCAGTTCTCCACTCAGGGTATGAAATAGCTTGAGAAAATGTCTTAGGTTCAAATAGAGTGGAAGTGGCAAGAACAAAATTCTTATGAGCAGAAGATAATTTGTCATAAGTAAGAAACTTACTGAGTGGATGAGAAGTAGTCTGAGGAGAAGACCCAGCAGCTTGTTGACGGGAGGGATGAAGAGATTGCAAAGCAGCCTGATGACAATGATAAGACTGAAGATATGAAGGAGGATGTCTATCTCTAGTGGATCTTCGAGGAGGATCAAACTGAGTAGGTTGTGAAGAGACTGAAATAACAGATTCAGTATCTGAAGTAGAAATGAATTCAGAAATAGAAGGTGGAATGTGAAGGTCAGAGTTTGGAGCAGAAAGTGGAAGAGGACAATTAGAAGAGATGTTCTGAGGTTGAGGCAGGTATAGTTTTGAGGAAGAGATTTCAAAAGGAAACACATCTTCATGAAATGCCACATCTCTAGAAATGTAGCAAGTTTGAGATTCTAGGTTTAACAATTTATAACCTTTAACACCTAAAGGATAGCCTAAAAAAATAGATTTTATAGCTCTTGGAGAAAACTTGGATCGATTGTGAGAAAGTGTGGAGCCAAAGCATAAGCATCCAAACACTTTAAGGTGTGAATAAGAAGGAATTTTATTATATAAAAGTTCAAAATGACTTTTATTGGAAAGAATGGGACTTGGTAGTCTATTAATGAGATAGACAGCTGTAAGCACACTGTCTCCCCAATAATAGATTGAAATTTTGGCATAAAAAAAAATTGACCTTGCCACATTGAGTATATGTTGATGTTTACGCTCCACAACAGAATTTTGTTGTGGAGTGGCAGCACAACTCAATTGATGGAGGACACCTTTATAAGCAAAGAATGACTTGAGAGCAAATTCAGGTCCATTGACAGACTTGATGACTTTGATTCTAGCAGAAAATTGAGTTTCTATATGAACAAAGAAAGACTGTAAAAGGAAACCAGTCTCAGACTTAGATTTCATTAGGCAGATCCAAGTAGCTCTAGAAAAATCATCTACTATGGAAAGAAAAGACCTAAATCCATCCTTTGTGGGAATTGACATTGGTCCCCATATATCACAATGTACTAAGTCAAAAGAGGCAGCACATTTATTATTGCTAATTGGAAAAGGTAAACGTTTTTGTTTAGCAATAGGACAAGTGATACATGAGTCAAACTTAGAAGACAAATGAGGAATGTGTTTATTCAAAAACTGTAATCTAGAAAAACATGGATGCCCTAATCTAAAATGCCACAAGGCTACATTAGATTGGACAGAAACATAAGTAGAAAAAAAAAGAATCAATGTGTAAATCAGGAAAAGAAGTGATCAACTTGTACAGGCCATTGTGCAATTCACCCATCCCAATCATCTTCCAAGTGGCTAGGTCCTGCAAGAAACATTTGTCAGCTTAAGAATTAGGCAACAATTTAAAGATTGTGTGAGTTTGCTGACAGAAATGAGATTGAAGAAAAAGTAGGAACACATAGAACATTGGTTAAAGTGAGGGTGGGACTCGGAGTAATGTTACCAATGTGTGTAACATTAGCATGAGTACCATTTGGTAGCTGAACTGAATTTGACACAGCAAGAGGTGGGCTAGAGTATAGACTTGGAGAATGGACCATGTGGTCTGAAGCTCCACTATCGATTATCCAAGAGGATGAACCAATAGAAGGTACAGTAAGGCAAAAAGAAGTAAGATTACCTGAGGAATTAGGAACCAATGCCATATTGACTGAAGGAGTAACAACAGAAGCTGGTTGGAGTAAAGCCAAGAGTTGTTGATATTGATCCATCATGATAGGCATGTTGTTGGAGGAATTATCAGCAACCATGGAGGACTGTTGAATTGAGTTAACAAAGACAGATCCAGCTTTGGACTTATCCCTAAACTTATAGTTAGGAGGATAACCATGCAGTTTAAAACATTTGTCAACAGTATGTCCAGCAAGACCACAATGGCTACAAAGAAGCCTGCTACGTGCATTTCCTTTAAAATTCTTAAAGGAATTCTCATATTTGGCAGCCAAAGCAACAGAGTCAACAGAAACCAAAGAAGGATTTCGATGACTAATAAGTCGCTGCCTCTCTTCTTGTATAACAAGAGAAAATGCCTNTGTGTTTATTCAAAAACTGTAATCTAGAAAAACATGGATGCCCTAATCTAAAATGCCACAAGGCTACATTAGATTGGACAGAAACATAAGTAGAAAAAAAAAGAATCAATGTGTAAATCAGGAAAAGAAGTGATCAACTTGTACAGGCCATTGTGCAATTCACCCATCCCAATCATCTTCCAAGTGGCTAGGTCCTGCAAGAAACATTTGTCAGCTTAAGAATTAGGCAACAATTTAAAGATTGTGTGAGTTTGCTGACAGAAATGAGATTGAAGAAAAAGTAGGAACACATAGAACATTGGTTAAAGTGAGGGTGGGACTCGGAGTAATGTTACCAATGTGTGTAACATTAGCATGAGTACCATTTGGTAGCTGAACTGAATTTGACACAGCAAGAGGTGGGCTAGAGTATAGACTTGGAGAATGGACCATGTGGTCTGAAGCTCCACTATCGATTATCCAAGAGGATGAACCAATAGAAGGTACAGTAAGGCAAAAAAAAGTAAGATTACCTGAGGAATTAGGAACCAATGCCATATTGACTGAAGGAGTAACAACAGAAGCTGGTTGGAGTAAAGCCAAGAGTTGTTGATATTGATCCATCATGATAGGCATGTTGTTGGAGGAATTATCAGCGACCATGGAGGACTGTTGAATTGAGTTAACAAAGACAGATCCAGCTTTGGACTTATCCCTAAACTTATAGTTAGGAGGATAACCATGCAGTTTAAAACATTTGTCAACAGTATGTCCAGCAAGACCACAATGGCTACAAAGAAGCCTGCTACGTGCATTTCCTTTAAAATTCTTAAAGGAATTCTCATATTTGGCAGCCAAAGCAACAGAGTCAACAGAAACCAAAGAAGGATTTCGATGACTAATAAGTCGCTGCCTCTCTTCTTGTATAACAAGAGAAAATGCCTTGTTAATGGAAGGCAAAGGATCCATCATCAAAATCTAACTTCTCACATTATCAAAAACATCATTGAGCCCCATCAGAAATGTCATAACATAAGTCTGATGATGTTGTTGAGCAAAAATCTTTGAAGAATTACATGTGCAACCATGACAATGACAAACAGGTATGGGTTGATAATTCAGGATTTCATCCCAAAGTACCTTTAAATCAGTGAAATAAGTGCTAACATCATTCTGCTCTTGACATAATGTAGAAATAGCAGATTGTAATTCAAAGATCCGAGGTCCATTACCTTGTGAAAAACGTTCCTTCAACTCAAGCCACATTGCATAAGAGGAATCAACATAGATTACACTTTAAGCAATTTTCGAAGTTAAGGAATTAAGAAGCCATGACAACACAATAGTGTCACATTTGCTCCAAAAAGGAAATAGAGTAGCAGCCTTGTCTGGAACTGGAAGGGATCCATCGATGAATCCAAGTTTATTTCGCGCTTTCAAGGATAAAAACATTGATTGACACCAGGAATGGTAATTACTATTGTTTAATTTCTCACTCACCAATAACACTCCAGGATGATCGGCATTTGTGAGGAAATAAGGACTTCGTGGATCAGATTCCACATTATCCACGGGAGGAACAGGTACACGATCAGTATCAGCCATGACCAAAAGAGAGAAGGTGAGCAAATGAGGAAAGGTGATCGAAAGAGGAAAGTTAGAACGAAACCCTAATTTCTTCTGATACCATGTTAATAGAACTAACTTCCGAGAGAAAAGATATTCTATTATTGTGTATTACAATATGTAATTACATGAGCTTTATATAGAAAGCTGTTAAGCTGCACTTAAACCCTTATTAGTGAAATACAATAATAGTAAGTTAACTACTTTCCTATGTACACGTGTAAAGATAGTAAAAGCAGAAAGAAAAGACTATGTAAAACTTATTAGAGTTTTCAAAAGTTGAAGTAAATTGAATTGATGGTGGGCTTCCCAAATCTCAGGGCTTTCCAATGAGTATCTCAATGTGTTTTCACTTATAATGCATCTTAAAAGAATATTCAGGCAACTTGTAGATATAATCAAATCCTGAGAAAATCGAGGATGGAGAGAGAGAGAGAGAGAGAGAGAGAGAGATTAAGTGATCGTGTTTCGACGTAAAAAAATCGTGTTTCGATTTTCAAATCCTGAGAAAATCGACGTAGTCTTCAAATCGTGTTTTGGTTCTGCAAATCAGAGAGAGAGAGAGGGGGTGGGGAGGGGGGTTCGGTCTCGACAATCACATGTGACCCCTGATAATTTATTTTCTTCTACAGTGCACCCCACCAACTTAAAGATACATCCCCTACGCGGCCCATATTCATTGGTTGCTGTTGTTCTCTAAACAACAGATAAACCTGTTTGAAGTTATTCTCTATTTAAATACATATCCTTCACAATAATTTGACTAAAATAGCAAAACTAATAATTATAAACTACTAAACCCCTAAAAATTGTACTTCCAAACCTATCTCCCTGGGGGCACTAAGCCCTTTTAATCCTAAAGATCAAGACAACAACCCACAAAGAGACCCATATTTGCACGATCACTAATAATAAATAATACATGGACTAATAAACAAATAAATAAATAAGAAATAACTTGGATCCCTTCCAAACTAATTGCCTTGTTTTATATAGTCTTATTTGTTTTCACATATGAGATAATATGAGTTAAGATGAAAGTTAAAAATTTAATAAAATATTATTAGAATATATTTTTTCAATATTATTTTTATTTTAAAATTTAGAAAAGTTGAATTGTTTATTTTATTTTATATGAAAATTTAAAAAAATTGTAATAATTTGATGAGATGAGAAAAAATTAATTGAGAAGAATTGTAAAAATAAACTAGGCCTTATACCCCTGAGAAACTCAAACACGTGATGGTGGGATTGTTTGGAAATAGATTTCATCCCAAAATTCTCATCTTATCTCAAAAATAATTCAAATACAAATATTTTCAAATTAATCATTACAACTTTCTCAAATTTTCAAATAAAAAATAATTCAACTTTTTCAAATTCTCTGTTATAAGCTTTGGCAACAGAACGCGTTATTGGTGGTTCAACTGGGAAGGACGCCGGATCAAGACGTCGTGCCTTACCTATGTTGATATGGTTTACTGGAAAATTTGTTATGTTGATGAGGAACCCGCCTCTCTCAAAACAAGTTTGAAATAATAATTTTTGCATGACTTTATTCATTCATTCCTTACATTGATATAGTCATCTTGTTATTCAACTTTTCAAAAATAAGCAAAGTACGTAATAAAGACTAATGAATTTATTCCCAAAACAGAGTAACCTTTCCAAATAGAATAAGAGCGCGTCTTATTGTGCTGGGCTCAATCTTGTTGGATGCTCCCCATTTATTTGAATATCTCCTTCCTTATTTGGCACCCTTAACATCCCTCCCCTCTTCAAAACTTTCATTGTCCTCAAGGAAAATTTTTGGAAATTGAGCTTTCATCACCCATAGACTACTCCTTCTTTGTCCTTTATTACTTCTTCAGAAAAAATTCCTTCGACTAAAAATAGTTTTTTGCAATGATGGCCAGGCACAAAGTTCTCGTCACAATTAAACCAGGGCCTCTTTCTCCTCTTTTCTTGTAACTTGCTAGGACTGAGGCGCCGAATGGGTGGTACTTTTGTTCTTGATAAACTTGTCGAAGGCAAAGGGGGTTCCGTTGGTTCCATGGACTCAAATCGTTTGGCCTTTACTGTCCATGTCTTCTTAGCATGTCTTGCTTCAAATAATCGGGACAGGCCTATAGCATCTGTGATGGACGCTGGCCTTGCAGCTTGCACATCTGTGCGTATAGGCTCCTTGAGTCTGCTAATGAAGCACCCCAATTGGTGCGTGGAAGCTAGGCCTCCAACTTGACTCAAAAGCTGCTCAAATTGTAACTGATATCCTCGAATTGTTTCCCTTTGGTACAGCTTGCTCAAAATACCGAAAATGATCCTCAAACATGGTGGGTCCGTAGCGAATACGGAGTCCTCTTTTTAGCGCCTCCCAAGATGTGATTTCTTCAATATCTTTAAATAGTTTGTACCACATCTGCACCTCTCCCTCCAAGTTATAAGTAACTAATGGTAATTTTTCAATCTCTTCCATTTGTTGGTAGTCAAAAAATTGCTCCACCCAGTAAAGCCAACTTATCGGATCGTCCAGGCCATTGTACCTTGGAAAGTCCAACTTGGCCAGTTTGGGAACTGCCAAGTTGTTCCCACCACCATAGTTCCGTCCGTTCCTATTCCTTGACCCCGATCATTCTCTATCACCCGAACTCTTGTTGGCCAAAGAATCCACCTTCGCACTTGTCTCCTCAAATTTTTTCATTCAGCATTCCATAAAGCTCCCAAAATTAGCCATTTGTTGTTCCAAACGCTCAACTCGAGAGTCTGCCATGACCTGCTCTGATGCCAAAATGTTATGAGTTTTGGCAATGGAATGTGTTATTGGTGGTTCAACTAGGAAGGACGGTGGATCAAGACGTTGTGCCTTACCTATGTTGTTATGGTTTACTGGAAAATTTGTTGGGTTGATGAGGAACCTGCCTCTTTCAAAACAAGGTTGAAATAATAATTTGTGTATGACTTTATTCATTCCTTCCTTACATTGATATAGTCATCTTGTTATTCAACTTTCCAAAAATAAGCAAAGTACGTAATAAAGACTAATGAATTTATTCCCAAAGCAGAGCAACCTTTCCAAATAGAATGAGAGCGTGTCTTATTGTGTTGGGCTCAATCTTATTGGACACTCCCATTTATTAGAATATCTCTTTCCTTATTTGGCACTCGTAACATTCTCAAACAAAAATAATATTATAAAATGATATTCTAACAATATTTTAACTTTATAATATTTTTTATTCAACTTTTTCTCTCTTTTCTTTCAAAATCTAATAAATACACAATTCAAACTATCTCATTATTATTTATAAACTATTTTATTACTATTCACAAAATTATCATCTCATTTCACTCCCAAAATGAACTTTTGTATACCAACAGAGCCATTGAGTTTCTTGGATAGTTGAGATGCTACTTTTGTTCAGTGCATGTTTGTTTCATTTCAATGTTCTCGACCTTCCCAAATCTGAAGTTCCCAACCACAACTTTGGTTCGATCACCTTCTAAGGCACGAAAAGATTTGTGATTTCTGTTTTCATTCTTATTTTAATTTTTTTTCAAATTTTAAAATCTAAAGTTAAAATTCCGGATACATATGCACTTTCGGATTTTAATATCTACATCTATATCTATACCCGGATGCGGATCTAGTGTTTAAAGATACCCGAATTTGGATTTAGATAAAGAGTACTAATTATTATACAGAGCACTGGTCAAGTTTTATCGTTATTAGTGCATGTTTGGTATCGTAGTAGATGATATAACTTTTAGCTTTAAGGTTTTTAGTTTTAGAGTATAAGTAATAAGTTCTACTATTAAAAAAATATATTTAATATTTAATAACTTTATATCTAAACTACTTTCAAACATGTTTCATTTGTTTGGAAATAATATAAAAAATTGCTTTTGAGGTTGAAATTATATAAAAGGTCATTTGATGTTTTAAAATTATAACCATATCTTTGATAAAAATCAAATCTAATAATAAAATAACAACGAATATAATCTAATAGGATTTTCAGTAAAGTATAATGAAAAAAACTCCTTTCAACAACGCATAAGTGAAATAGAAATACAATTACGCTCTATATTCATAGGCGTCATGGCCCCAATCATCGCTTGAGATCTGAAGGTGACTGAAGCTTCGGGATATACAACACTGGGTTACAAGCCCTTGTTTATAACAATTAACAAGCAATGAACCTAGCATGTTTTTACTAGTATGAGTAAATTACAGCGGAAAGCAACTAAGTAATCATTTTTATATAAACCAAAATAACATACATTTGATGAATCACAAACTTTGGCACCAGCCAGTACAAGATTAGAAATACAATAAGCAGTAGAATCAATATCAATCAATTCAGATGTGAGAGACATAGCCTCTTTAGCAAGTCTATGTGCCACTCCATTTGCACCCCTCTTGACATGTCTTATTCTCTAATCAGAATCAACAAATGTAGTTCTTGTTGTTGAAATAAGACAGCTAGAAACACCAGCATGGTCCTCCTTAGCTAAAATAGCATCAACAACTTGGGATGAGTCTCCTTCAAAGAAAACATTCTTCAAACCAAGCTCTTTGCAACAGTAAGTTGCTGCTAGTAAACCCCTTGCTTCAGTTATAGATAGTTCTACACAAAATATTAGAGATGTCATCAAACTTGCAAGTATAAGACCATCACCATCCCTAATAACAACACAAATACCAATTTTTCTATATCAGTATTAATAACTACATCCCAATTGGCTTTGACCCAATATATTGGAGGAGCTTCATAGTGAAGAGGTTGAGGTCATGTTGTATAAATTGGCTGCCTTCTCTGCATAGCATCTGTATACTCAGAACATTCTTGTAAAGCATGGTTATACAAAGTTGCAGGATGTGAGAAAGTCCCTTCATAAATCTATGCATTTCTTATAAACCAAATAGATCTAGCAATGACAAAAAACAAAACCAGTTTCTGTGGAGATAACCTCTCCATCATCTGAGTAAAAATTATATAAAAAACAATAGCATTAATAGGGGCTTTCTGGAAAGCCTTAAATCCAAGTAACCACACATTTGTTGTTGAAGGACATGACCAGAGAGCATGTCTAGGAGTTTCATCCTCTTGTAGATAGATAGGGCATATAGAATCAGCCAGAACATTCCTCTTACAAAAGGTTCAATTTTGTGGGGAGAGTATCAACACAAGCACGCCACATGAATACTCGAACAACATTACTTGTAGGTAAAGACTAGATCTTCTTCCATAGTAGTTGGAATTGTCATTGTTTAGAAGATTCCACCTACTACAAGAAGAGAGTTTCATACATAAGTGGTATGCACTTTTGATAGCAAAATGCCCATTTGAAGTTTAACTCCACACAAGCTTGTCTGAAATATTTACTGAAGTCATAGGAATTTTCAAAATTTCTGAGATATCTACCTAAGTAAAAATAGCTTGAAGAATATCCATATTCCACCAACCTTCATATGTGTCAATCAGCTCTGCAACCAAGGCATCTTTAGGTAGAGCGTTCACAGTAGATTGAATTCGATTGAAGCTTGCTTGTGGTAACCATTTTTCCTTCTAGATATGAACTTGTTTGCCATCACCAATCCTCTAGATAAGTCCCTCATTTGGTAGTTTTAGTGATTGCCAAATACTTCTCCAAATTAAATAAGGATTCGATCCCAATACAGTAGAAGTGATAGATGAATGAGGAAAGTATTTGGCTTTGAAGATTCCGTTTGGAAGGGAATTAGGAGAATTCAACATTCTCCAAGCTTGCTTAGCCAAGAGAGCTAAATTAAAGCACTCTAGATCCCTAAAACCAAGTCCACCATGTTGATTCCCAACACACAAAGTTCTCAATTCTTCCAATGAATCCTGGAACAATTATCCTGGTGACCCTATCAAAAATTAGAGATCAAAGAGTTAAGTTCTTACACAGATTCTTAGGCCATAAAAACAAACTCATACTATAGGTGGGTATAACTTGCAAAACTACTTTAATAAGAATCTCTTTCCCAGCCATAGAAAGAAATTAAGTTTTTTAATTCACCAATTTACTTCTCACTCTATCCACAAGACCATTGAATGCAAACACTTTGAATTTTCCAACAAGAGAAGGGAGACCCAAATACTTATCAATATTCAAACAGGCCCTTAATCCTGCAATCTCTATTAAGTATTTTTGTGTAGAGTATCTAGTATTTTTGCTGAAAAAAAGAGAGTTTTATCTCTATTGAGAAATTTTCCAGGGGCAAATTCATATACACCTAAAATATCATTAAGCCTTGCCCATTCATGCATGTTTGATTGACAAAATAAGAGGCTGTAATCAGAAAAAAGAGATGGTTGATTCTCATCACACCTCTAGCTATAGGGACACAAGACAGATGACCATGATGTTGAGCAGCATGTAATTGAGAACTTAAAGTCTCAGCACAACGGATTAATAAGTTAGGTGATAAGGGCCAACCCTATCTTATATCACTATGTGGAGTGAACTTGCAAAAGGAACACAATTTACCAAAATTGAGAATTTGGGGGAAGTAATGCATTGTAAAATCATGTAAACCATTTTGCTAGCAAATTGGCAAGCAATAAATATTGTCAACCCAATTTAGACATCACAGTTGCAAGAAACTCCCATTCAACACAATCATAAGCCTTGCCATCTAATTTTAAAGCCATGTAACCCTATCTCCCATGAAGTAATTATTCATAATGTGGAGAGTTTCATATGCAGCAATGATATTATCTATGATTAAATGCCCAAGAACAAAAGCACATTAATTTGGAAAAATAATGAAGGGTAAAACCACTGTCATTTTATTGGCAAGCACCTCTGTAATAACTTTGTAAATCACATTATAAAGGCTTATGGGTCGATACTCAGTTACTGTCTTTGGGTTCCTACATTTAGGAATCATTACAATGTATGTGTAATTTATATCAACAATATCAACACTGGCATTTAAAAAGGATAGCACAGCATGACATACTTCATCACCAACAATTGACCAGTGAGTTTGATAAAAACAAGCACCATATCCATCAGGACCAGGTGCTTTAAAAGGACCCATCTGGAAATGGGTTGTTTCAATTTCCTCCCTTGTGAAAGGTTTTAATAGATCATCATTCCTTTCAGGGATAATTTTCTCTGCTAGAGCAGAAAGCCATGTCTCTATGTTAGATGGAGAAAAGGTAGAAAACAAAGTTTTATAATATCTTGTGAATAGGGGTGTCAAATCTTGTTAACGGGTTGTATTCGTGTCATGTCAAGACATGTATATTATACTATATAGGTCAATCCTAACCTGACCCGTTAAGCTTATCGTGTCAAAGTCTCAAACCCTAACACGACCTGTTAACATAACGGATTGTGTCGTGTCAACTCGTTATGACCCATTTATGTAAATCGGTTGAACAGATTCGAAATTAACCCGTTTGACCTAGTTAAGTTTAGCATAATTTTATATAAATGTTAAACTCACACCATCTAGAAAAAAAATATAAAACTAACAAGAAGTCTAAAATTACAATTCAAACAATAAAAATATAGAAATTAAAATCCCAACAATTTTACTTTTAGGTATAAGGGTATAATTGTAACTTTAACTTTCTTAACGGATCAACCCGTTTTGATTCGAACCTGTTAAGGCTAAACCCTAACCCGCTTTTATTGTGTTGTGTTCGTGTTGGGTTAACAGGTCGTATCACATATTGCCACCCCTACTTGTGAATGCACTGCCTAGTCCCTTGGAATCTATAAAAATATTCCTGTGTTCATTCAAAACTTGCGATACCTTGTTTCTTGTCCTCCTTTGACTAGTGTAATGATGATATTATTTGGTATTTATATCTCCATGCGGAAGCCAAGTAACTTTTACTCTTTGTTTCCATTTTAGATGCATTCTCTCAAGCAAACATTGGACTTCCTTTTGAAGACCTGTATACTTCTCAACAAATTCAACTATCGAAGTTTGCCAAAGAGTTTCAAGTCTTTTAATCTTATTCTATAAAAAAATTGACAGGATCTTTGCATGTGCTTCATTTCTTCAATTTTAACAGGCATCTATTCAACTTATTAGTGAGACAATCAAATCCCCCAACATAAGGGGGAGAATGAGACCATACTTCCTTAATCACATCTTCACAATCATCATAACTGAACTAGTTAACTTCAAAACGACATAAACTCTGATAAGCTTTTATCTGTTGGTTACTAGATTGAGTGTAAGCAATACTGGACAATGATCAGAAGAGGAAGAAACCCAAACCTAGACATCACCATTACCAAATATTTCACTTTGTGGCAACAACTCTATCTAGTCTCTGCTTAGTGAAAGTGTCATCTCTTCTATTATTTGACCATGGGAATTTCCCTTTAGAATAACCCAGATCACTTAGTTGACAAGTTTGTAACACTGTCCTAAAAGAATCCATTTGCTTTTCATAGTGTCGAGCCCCACTAACTTTTTCTTTATGAAAAGTAACTCGTTACAATCACCGAAGTAGAGCCCTACAAAGGTGTCAACAGAGATAAATGACTCAATATATTATAGCCTTCATGTCTTCTAGCCACATTAGAATGGCCATAAAAACAGGTGAGCATCCAAGTGAAGTTACCAACATCATCAGTGATCCAAGAGTTAATATGCCTTTGAGAGCAACAATGAATTGCAAGTTGTACATCCTCTTCCCACAATAAAGCCACACCTTTGCCTCTACCAATACCATCTACAATGAAAAGGCAATCAAAACCCAAGAGCACTTTCAATTTGTCAATTATGCTTTTCTATAACTTAGTCTCCATCATAAATATAATACTAGGATTTTTCTCCCTAAGCATATGGTCAAGGTCTTGAACTGTCCAAGGGTTACCAAACCCACAGTAGTTCCAACTTAAAAGCCTCATGTCTCCCAGGGGGGTTAAGAACCAACCGCAACTAATAGATCTAGAGTGGACCCAAAGAACAAGTCCTTCTTGATGTTTTTGGAGCATCCTCACTAGCTAATGGAGTATCAAGAGACATTTTCCTCCTCCTTATCTCTATAGAGTTAGTGGATGTAGAAGCAGAACCCACTACATTACCTTTTAATCTTCTCTTACATTTAATTGAAGAATCCATGGGAGAAGTATCTAACACAGACACCTTAGTCTTCAACTTTACTTGAGAAACAACTGACTTCAATACAGGGAGATCAATCAGAGAAGTTATATGCAAGTTAGATGCATGCTAGACCACATGGATTCCTTCTACAAAGGCAAGGCTTGGATTTCCACAAGGGACACGTTTGGTAGTTATCAAAGGTTAGGGCCACAGTCAAAAGACTTACCAATCAGATTTCCATGTGACGGGTCAACAACAGACCACATAGGATCTTGGTTTTTGGCAACCAATACTTGTTTGTCAAGCACAAAACAACCCATCTCCATATTGTCACCGTACAACTGTCACTAACCCTGTTTGGCATGGGTAACTGTTTGTCTGATACAGCTTGAGATAACTATTCAAATGAACATCCACAAACCTACCAATCCCAGCACATTGAAGAGGGCTATAAGCCCTAAACAAGACACATATTGCCGAAAGGTTGATGATCCTGAAAGGATTGAAGCCTTTGTTTTTTTAACAACCCAACCCAAAGTGTGTAATCATACCAAAATGAAAGCAAAACCTGGGCAATCTTTCATACTTGAAAGATATAAATATGCGTATCTCATCCAACTACATCATCTTGCCCCTAACCAAAGGTTGTTTTAAATCAATTTCACCAAGTATATGCAAAATTTTCCCCACCCATTACCATTAGTATCAACCTCCACATGTCGTACATTACCAATAGAAGCTCCAAGTTTAAAACCAATTTCAGAGTTCATACATCCAAGTTTAAAACCATCAAACCACTTCAAACAAATAAGATTCTGATCGAGTAACCACGATTGCCCATCCCAAATACGATCTAACTCATAGAGAGAAGCAAATTAAAAAATGAAAGTGTTTTCACCCACTTCAAAAATGTTATTTGTAGCCTCTGTTTCCCAAAATTTTAGCATAGTAGTTTTGAAGGCATCATGGTTGATGTGCTTTTCAGCCATGATCATACCAATTATACAACACTTTCTACACTCAAGTGTAGCCCAAACATCATCTGTAACAGCCCCTAGAAATTCAATCGGGGAATTTCTATAGCTTTTAGGAATCTCTTGAAAATTTCGTAAGTTTTCACGAATCGACCAATTGCGTAGATTTTAGCTTG
This sequence comes from Pterocarya stenoptera, assembly GCA_003123785.1. NCBI lineage: Eukaryota > Viridiplantae > Streptophyta > Magnoliopsida > Fagales > Juglandaceae > Pterocarya > Pterocarya stenoptera. The sequence goes on from QEOT01123510.1 coordinate 19,425, forward strand.
TCAGCATAGTCAGTGTTACCACTCACTACGATGCCAAAAGCACGATTTTATTTATTTAAGATAGTTAGAAGTGTCAAAATATGATATGGTATATGCCATTAGACTTAGAGGAATATTTAAGATTTTATGGCGTAATAATCTCATTTCAACTTTCAGACAAAATATTTGTTCAAAAACTCGTTTTATTTATTTCGAGGCACCTCAGGGTTGAATTTCGTTAAACGAATTTCACATTTAAGTTAGTGTGCATATTTAGGATTTTACGGTGTACAATGTCTTTTCACTTTTCCCGGAGTGAATAGTAACCTCAATAGTGCACCAAATATAGTGTTTTTAAAATCACACTATGAAATGTTCAAATTAGGTTAGAGAAATTTTATTTGGAGACTTGGCAAGATTTTAGCTACACTTGATGAATAATATTGGACACTTGGCACCAAGAGGAACTATGAGATGGAAATGTGAAGGAAATCAAAATGTGAAATCATGTAACTTAAACAAAACGTTATTCTATCCATCCAACCAAATTGGGCCAAATCAAAGAGAGTTTCAACCCTAGTGAAACCTTATATACTTAGAATTCAATTGAAATTCCAAAAGTTTGGTTGAAACCGAAACCCTAAATAGTTTCCCAAACCTTAAAGTTGGCCTCCAAACCCTATTTCATCTGATATCTAGTATTGTGTTTAATCACTTGATTAAATCACTTTCACATACTATTAATTTCACAAATTTATGATATGACATCATTATTAAACCCTTTAAACCTTGAAATTTTGATTAGGCCAAGTTGGATTTGGGCTTAATAGCATCTCAAACCCTAACCAAACTCTCTTGAAACCCCAAAATGAAGCCCACTTGTTTAAGACCCATTAGGCCCATAAATTTTGGCTACCTTGGCAAAACTTCTTGAGGAAGTTTACAGCCACTCAAGGTTGACCATCTGCTACTCATGAGAGCCCTAAAGTCATGCATGATGTGAAGGCCAAAGGCTACCTTACCACCACCCTCTCTTGGAAGTTTCTTTGGCTGAAAACCACTAACTATTTACAATTTTTATTTACCTAATCACCATCCATCAAGGTGTCACTCAATCCCATACTTTAAGTGTATTAGGCGTGCAAGTCATATTTTCATACACTTCACTCATTTTCATTTTTGTTCTTGAGGAGAACACTTAGAAGCTCTCTCGGGCATTTTTTGGAATCTTTTTTTTAAACCCTTGTAAGTATTTTCTCACAATTATTCTTCATGAAAATTGTTTGTCTTTAAGTCTCATTTATGTGGGTACTTGTTTTTGTTTTATTTCATGGTCATTTTTCAGTCAAAAATTGTTTTAACCATAGAAAGGTTAATCTCAGCGATAATTTGGATAGTGTGTTGTATTTTGGAGTTTTTTACCAATCTAATAGACAAATCTTGGTCTAAAATTTTATGGAGTATTTTCAACATGTTTATCTAAATATTTTTTGGAGATTCATTGCATGATTAAAGTTTTTTATGAAAGATTTACTTAGATCTAAAAGGTTAGAAATCGGAAGAGGAAAAATAGTTTATGTTTCAAAAAAGTTTGGATCTTTTGTAGTTTAATCTTACTCCAATAACTTTGATATTTTTATGTGATGATGATAAACCTTTTATCTACATGTTAGGATGTTATTTTGAAGATTTTTGGTGTTATTTTCAAAAATATGATTTTTTAGCATGAAAATACTCGGTTGGGTCAAAAGTTTGATGCTTTCAACTAAATCTAGGTTTTAGTTTATTTTTAGCCATATAATGTTAAGTTTAATGCTTGGATATCTTTTAAGACACATTTTTAAACCATATGATATTTTTTTCTTTGAAGATCCCATCATGGTATGCGTCGGATCAAGTGTTTGATCAAGCAAGATTGAGAAACAAATTATGTTTTTGGCTAAATGTTGGAGCTGAGTACTTCAAGTGAGATTTTGTGATTTTTTAGTGACTTTTATGTATTGATTCAAAACATGCTAGTTATTAGGAATGTGTTATGAACATGTTAGAAGAAAGTTTTAAATTTTTGAACTTCTTGGAGATGTTTTGAAATAGGTCAAACATTGAGATTTAAGGGTTTGTATTTTAGTTAAAAAGTTTAGATCTTTGTACTAAAAAGTTTTGTGTCTATGAGAAGTATATTTTTTATGGATGTTTTAAGCATGTTTGTAAACTTAAAATATGAGGATTTTTGTTGTGATATTTTGGTTTGATCATGAGTTTTAAAGTTGGAAGAAATTGGAATAAAAATAAAGAGAGATGGCCTTTGGAGGTCCCTGCTAGTCTCCATTGGGACCTTTGCATCATCAAACCAATGTTTCACCTCTGCCTCAAGATTTCTCTCGGTTTCTCTCTAAACAAGTGATGGAATAAAAATGCAAAGTGTGAAGGAAATGCATGAGATGCGGAATATAGAGAGAAGGGGTTGACATGGGGTGGCTGAATGACCCTTGGACGAGAGGCTGGCAACCAAAAGGTGGGGGAAAAATGGGTTGCACTGCCACTATCCCTTGCTGCCAAAATTGGCAAAGTGGATGGACTAGGGTTTGGGTAGTCTTTTTTATCCCTATCAAGTGAGTACTGAAGGCAAGTCGTGAGTGGTGTGTCAGCCATAGACTTAGCCTGTGGAGGAGGAAGAAACTTCCTCAAGAAAGTTGGCTTAGAGGCGGTTTTTGTTGCGCCAAAAATGGGCTTTACAAGTGGGCTTCAAATTGGGATATAAATGGAGTTTAATTTAGGATTTTGGTTGGATCAAGGCCAAATCAAATTTTCTTAACCCAATGTAATTACCAAGATGTAGAATGATTAATGGTGTACGAATATATAATAGCAAGTGTAAGCGATTAATCCAAATAATTAAGCATTTAATCAAAACCAGGTGGTTTAGGGTTTAGAAACCAAGTTTAAGATTTCGACAACACATGAGATTTAGGGTTTTGGTTGGATTCCAATGATTTGAGGTTTCATTAGGGGGTCAAATCCTCTTTTGGTTGATCAATAAGTGTTTTGGTTGGATGGAATAAAATTTGCATAGGTGGCATGATCATATGGCTTAATTTACCATTCATTCCATCACACTTCATCCTCCATGTGACAAGTCTGCTATTACTTATTCAATTAATGGCTTATATGTATATCCAAAAGTAATCCTAGTGACTAAGTGGAGTTGAAACCCTAGTTGAAAAATAAGAAAGCAGTAGGTGGGTGGCTGGATTAGTAGAGATGAAACCCTAGTTGTCTTCCCTCTTTTGCAAACAAGCTGGGTTTTTTGTTTCTTATTCTGACTCTAATCAAAATGATATGTTCCTACTGTTTCACGCAAAATCTTAGGACAAATATTTTACTCTCACTATAATTGTTTTCAATATAAAAAGTCGACCAAGGTCCTCATTAATACAATGCTTCACCAAAGGTTATTTAATGGCGGCCGGGAAACTACTACATAAGCAAATCCTACTGAGGCCAAAAGTTTCTCCCAATTACTCTACTTTTCTAGTCAAAACTTAACCACATCCTCTATGTTGAACAATTCATTCTGTCTGTTCATCCTTAGAATCAAAATAATCTCCATTATACGGAATACTAATTAATCAACCATCAATACATTTCCTCTTACTACTAAAGGGTATTCTATATCTACATAGATATAAACAGTAATATTCCTAATGTGAATTATTGCTCTTGCTTCCTGGGTAACTGTAACAACCCACCATAAATTTAGTAGACGAATTTCTTTAGACTTTAGGAACATCGTAAAAACTCCGAAAATGTCTCACGAATTGAGCAATTGCATATGATTGAATCTATCAACATAGTCAGTTTTTGGCCTACTTAGGTGTCAAACACAATTTTATTTATTTAAGGTACATAGTAATGTGAGAATGAGAAACGGTCTATGCAACTAGTCTCAAATGAATATTAAGGATTTTACGATACAATAAAAAGATTTTCATTTTCCGGACAATAACTGTTTGAAAACGCGTTTTGATTTGTTCGAAACACCTAGTTTCATAGGATTAGTTAGAACTTTAGGCATGCAACCAAGTTGTTTTCAGATTACAGTATGGAATGTTTAAATTAATCTAGAAACTTTTTATTTAGACACTTGGCAAGATCTTAGCCACACTTGATAAATAGTATAGGACACTTGGAACTAAGAAAAACCATGAGATGGAAATGTGAAGGAAATGAAGGAAAATCAAGCTGTGTATCATGCCACTTAAGCCAAACACTATTCTATCCAACCATCTATTTTTGTGCCAAAACAAAGAGGGTTCAACCCTAGTGCAACTTCGAATATTTAGAATCCAATTGAAATCCAAATCCCAAATACTTAGTGAAAACCGAAACCCTAAATGGTTTTCGAAACTCTAATTGAAGTTGGTTTTAGATTAGTATTTAATTACTTGATCAAATCACTTTCACATGCCATTAACCATTCAAATTTATGTCATTACACCCTTATCCATTCTTTTATACAATAATATTTTCCTTGTGTCAAGAAAAATTAGATTTTGACTTGATATAAATAGAAACCCCCAACCAAAGCCTATTAAAACCCCAAATGAGGCCTAATCGATTTAGGCCCATTAAGGCCCACAGAATTGTACCACCTATTCATGGTTTCTTGGAGAAGGTTCTCCACTGCTATGAATGTACTTTCACTGCCTATTTCAGCCCAAATAGTGGTATATTAGGAGGAAACTGGCCACCTCACCACCACCCTATCACACGGCAGCTTTAAGGCACAAAACCATGTGCTATAGCCCCTGGTTTTGGGAATAGTTTTGGCTAACAACCCATCACAAAAAAGGCACCTTCAAATCTCCTCTCAACCCCTTCAGCAGTATATGAGTCTTCCATGACTTTTCCCTTAGGCTTTTGTCACTTTTGAAACACTTTCTTGGAGAGAACTCAAGAAGAAGCTTCAAACAGCTTTTTGGCCTTTTTTGCTTGGATTTTTGTAAGTATATTTTCATTAAACTCTCTTCACATAAGTTGTTCATCTTTAAGTATAGTTCCTATTGGTATATATTTTATGTTTTTTTATGACGCTCTTAATAGTGAAAATCTATTTAAGCATGCAAATGTCATACTGGGCTATAATTTGGAGTTAACATCTTACCATGCAAATTGGTTAAAGTTTTTGCATATCAAGAGTTTTTACTAAGAGTTTTGCATGATATGAGAAAGTTGGAAACTAAGGGTGTAAAAATAGTTTCTGTTTTGAGTAAGTTTGGATATTTTATTATGAAAGCTTGCTCTTAATATTCATATATGTTGTTCTTGAGACTTATATATATATATATATATATGTGTGTGTGTGTGTGTTAGGAAGTTATTATAAAGATTTATGGTTGTGATCTTGAGAGAATAAATTTTTATGCATGTTGAGGTCCAGTTGAAACACAAACTTGAGACTCACGGATTGTGTTATGTTTGTATGCATTTCTTGCCATGTGATTTTGAGTTTAATGCTTAGATCCATCTTATGAATTGAATGTGAAGTCTATGATGTTGTTTTTTTATAGTTTACTTCATGGAAAAAGTCAGATCTAGTGATTTGATCAAAGACCCAAAACATGTAATACTCGATTTGGAGAAAATGTGAAAGCCAATAGTATTGCTTGACATTTTGGGATTTTGGGATTTTTTTTATTTTTTATTTTTGACTTGTTTGGTCAAGCATAATATTTCTTTGGATTGATTTATGGTTATGTTAAGAATATGTTTTTGGACTTTTGGAGTTCTTGAAGTTGGTTTGAAGAAGGATAGACTAAGAACATTAAGGTATGTTCTTTGTGGTCAAAAGACTTGATGTTTTAGAATGTAAGAAGTTATGGTTTTTATAATTTGTCTTTTGTTATTATCCTAGCATTATATTATAGCATTGTATATAATTTATGTTGCAGGATTTAGTTTTAGCATGAAAATTGGAGTTTGAAATAATTGTAACAAAAATTAAGGATTTTAGCCTTTGTTTGTTTAGTCCTATGCTTGCTTCTTATAGTTACGAGCCTATAACCCGTGCAATGCGTGGATCGTTATTTATGTAAATTTTATAATTTTAAACAATTTATTATACATAATCACTTTCATAACTATTAAAAAAAATGTATATCAAATATATATAAAATAGAACATGAATATATAAAAGAGTTCACTTTACCAATAAATATTTCATAGTCAATTTATAATATTAAAAATGTAATATATATATGATTGTTGAATTTAAAACAATGTAAAATAGATTATATTAGTATGATATAGAGAAAACATATATTAATTCACCTTATCAATTTCACGACACTTTTTAGTTTTTAAAGAAAAGTTGGAAGACAATCCTAAAAAAAAAAAAAGTTCCTGCACAACTAAAAATTTAGAGATCCAATTTCTGATAACAAAATTCTGAATAAAATCAGAAGAACCCAAAAAAATTTAAAGATCCAATTTCTGGTAACAAAATTCTGAATAAAATCAGAAGAACCCAAAATTGATCGGAAAGGAAAATCATTAAAAATAAGAAGAAAGTAGAGAAAGCATTTACCTAATCCGAAATCGGCATCCATGACTGCGTGAAAATGGTACTGTGTTAAACACCTTATACTCTGATTGAATGAGAACGATGTCGTCCCTCTTAAACACTTAAGTCACTTTCACTTCCACACACTTCGATTCACTTCCACACTTAGCCATGAAATTCTCCCGTCCTCTTCCCGGAAAGGGTTTGTCGGATGCCATGTTCTTTTTTCAAGATCTAATTTAACATGCATTGTTGGAAGTAATAAACGGGGAGAAACTGGAGCCACTTGTAATGAAAATCAATTATGTGACCATAATACAAAAACTTCCTACAGTCCAAATCCCAAATCCCAAATATACATATAAATAAATATATATATATAAATTCCAAATCAACATCGGTCACCATTCCTCTTTTATTTTTATAAATAATTTCTTAGAAATTGTTCACATTCATAAACAATAAAAGGAAGCAACCAAACGTATAAAAGCCCAATAAAAAGATAAATTCGATTCGAGGAAATTTACATGAGAACTTTAAAACCCTAAAATATGTAAATTTATGGAGAGAGGGAGAAATCCAACCTTAGATTGTGACGAATAAGTTGCTAAAAAGTTGGGAATTCGGCTATAAAGAGTGAAGCCGAAGCCATGTAGATTGAAATTGGGATTCTCGAATAGATTTTTTTGAACCTTAGTTCATTGGAGGCTTGGAGATCCAGAGAAAGAGAGGCAACCGGGGGTGGGTGTGGATAGAAAATTATAAATTACGATTTACACGGGTGGGATTCTTGTACTTTCTCATACAATCGGGATAACCTCTTATGCTTTTGTGGGACAGACCATTACATTGTTTGCAAATTACTGCTTGGCTTTGTATTTAATACTTCGCAGGTATGTGATGTACAAACGGAACTCGGCTTTGCAGATTAACCGGATATTGCGGTCTAAATGCTAAGTAAGCAATTAAAATTTGGCTTTTATATTATTAAATAGATGTGGTGTCTTAATTTTTTTTTTATTAGATATTTAGATTTAAGATAAAATTTACATGAAGAATGTAAAGTTTTGTGAGTTTTGGAGTAAGGATGTGAAACCTTCAAGTTAGAGATAAAATGATCATTTTCTCAAAAATAGAGGATAAAATGATAATTTTACTCTAAGTTAATATTTTTATTTTTCTAAATATACTAGTAAGGATTTTCTAACCGTTAGAAATGTTTCCTTATAGTTTTCATTATTTCACGCTTAATTTCATCATGCTTCACTCATTATAAGTTAACCTCTAACTTACTTTTAGAGTATTTATGCATGTGTATGGTGGTAAGAGAAACCATCATTTATGTTATTTATAAATATGTACATGTTACTTTATGCCATGCCATAATTTATTTCCAGTAATATTTATCTTTTGCACATTATGCCATGTTATACCATGCTTAGCTGTTTCACGTCACGATTATGCCATGTTCATTTGTTGCACATCATGTTATGCCATATCACTAGTCTCATGTACACGTTATGTCATGTTAAGTTATGTCATCTTTCATTTCATTTCACACCACTTCATTTCACAAGTTCGGAGTTCGTAACAAAATATAGTATTTTTAAGAGAGCTGAGTCTTTTATGTTTATCACGACTTCAAGTGCTAGGATGGAGTAATATCATTGTGAAACTCCATTATTCACATAAAAGTGTTTAAACTAATATGAAATTTTCTAGATTGACGAAGTACTGTCAACAGGCTTCAAATAAGACCTAAGTAACTAATCACTAGAGCGAAATTAGGCACCAACACCGATAGTGCTAGCCACAGTTCACGTTCATGTTATACGCACTCGTGTAGGTACAAATATCTGTCGCGGGATGCATACATTACATACTCGCAGTGGGTGCAAATACTTGATGCGATATCGATAAGGGTACACGGCTCAATGGGACCTGTGTAGCATCCACAATTCATGTTTAATCAAGCAGTTATTATGGGAACAAGATTCCAAGTACTTGCTCAATTTCAAGATCAGTTCAGTTTTAGTTCACATCATGTTTACTTTCATGTCTAGTTTCCTTTTCCTGCCATCTTATGTACAATCCAAGTTTATGTCATGTCAGTTTAGCTCACATTAGATCCAATTTATGTCAGTTCATTTCACGTTATTTTTCAAGTCACATCATGTTTATTCATGGTCACGTCAGCATTCATGTTTTTACTGTAATGCATGCATCTGTATACTGTTAGTTAAAATTATTTGTTAAATTGCTAGGATTTGTAATTAAATCTCATAGTCCTTAAAATGTCTTGCATGTTCGCATCTATAGCATGAGAGCAAGGCTTGACAACACTCCTTTTTGTGAGACTTATGACAAATGACCGCACATTGATGCTCTTCCTTCCGTACATACCCTAGGGGTTGTTTGTAGGCGCACCACTATTCTTGTTACAAACTTCTAGAGGAACTTGAGCCGCTACATTCTCCCATAAACTTCCTATGCTTTTGGCCTATTGTAATAACCACTAGATTACGATGCTCACGCTCTGCAATAGAGACCACATTTAGTAACTTCTGAAAATACTGTATCAGAAGACCTGTGGTGCCCTGTTCCTCAGTAAAGGACCTAGTGAGGATTTGTTGTGCCAAAAGTTGTCAGCCTGTCAACAACACCTGAGAGTTAGGTCAAGATCTTGCATGCAATGTTCACAATGAAGTGCACGCGTATGTTGATGGTCGATAAAACTGCAACAGAATAAGTAAAAGTTAAGTGTAATTTGTACTAGAGTTTAGACTAGATAGGTTCATTCAATAAACACGCAAATATCCATATGTCACTTCATTTCCCAAAATAATAGACATACTCATTTGTTTATTCCCCAAATCCAAACATGGCTAACCGAACATGATTGGCCACTTGAATAAATAATACAAATCTAAAGAAAAGACATGATGACTATTAATGGAGACATACCTCTATATCTATTGCTCAGGCGAGATTAGTCATTCTTCTTCAAATACTTCTCTTGGATCTACCTCTGCATCAAAGTTTACGGTTTTAATAAAGGAAACCATAGATATGTTAAACAACTATGACAAGACTGCTAATGAGAGACAATGCACATGATGATGTAATGCACAATTTCATGTAAAAAAAAAGTGAACACATGTATTATTCCTAACGAGGAATCACTCTCTAAGCAAAACACATGTATTCATAATTATGGCGAAGAATCACCCTAAGAGGGATTACCCTCTATGTAGAACTCAAGTATACATACATATATATCTCTGAGGTGGGGAATCAACATCTTCTCAATCATGTAAAACTCATCGTAATACATCATATAGAATTTAACACATAAAATCTCACACAAAGATATTTCAAATCATTCAATCTCACAAAGAGATGTTTCAAATCATCTAATCTCACATAGAGATATGCTCAATAGGGAAAAATCACTTCACTGGCTGAAATCGAGGAATCACTTCCACCTGACTAATGTTCAAGCTGATTCGCTTGTTTCAAATCATTAAATCTCACAAAAAGACATTTCAAATCGTCAAATCTCACACAAAGATAGACATGTTGCATTGAAAGGACACATTAGCCTGGCCAACCAACTCGAGAACACCACACATGATACACTTGAAGATATTCTCCTTCTCATCTATCAAGTGAGGCCAATACGAAAACAGTCCACCCCAATCATCACAAAGCACTCTCTTTCCTGTATGACCTGGGAAACGTTTATTGTCTTTGATGATTGAAATACGGTAAGACTCACAGACGCTCACACCCGAAATCACCACATTATAAATTCAAGTAATTCAAACGTCAAGATCTTAAAACACAAAGTAAAAATATACAAACTCAATGTAAAATATTTGTAAATATTATTTTTATTTTGAAATTTGAAAAAAGATGTATAGTTTTTTGTATTTTGTTTGAAATTTTAAAAAATTTATAATGATTAAGTAAGTATTAGATGAAGAAGTTGAAATTTGAAATTCAAAAGTGCTACGTGTTTAAATGATATTTGAGAATAAAATTATGAGAAATTTTGAGATAAGATAAAATTAGATCTTCCCAACTTAGTTCACTTCCCAAACATGGCCTCAGTCTCTGACTAATACCCTTTACATATTCTGCTGGGATTTTCGATACACACGTATGTTTGAGCACATTACAAGATTTCCACAATGAATGTAGCCCTTTGGCTTGCATCCCGAGTATTGTGTTCCCTCGTATCGAATGACTAGGAGGCTGAGGGCGTCACAATATTTCTAAAACTCATTGTATCAAAATATATAAATATCAAGGATTCCAAATAAATAATTGTTGCTAAACGATGAGGGCAAAGAACTCAACTTATGTAAGTTTACGAATATCTATGACAAATATATTGAGAATCGAATGTGTAAGTAGTGTTTAAATAAAAGCAAGAAATACTAAACAAGAATATATACAACATTAATATGATAATATTCTAGTTCATACAATATCACATAGAACATATTAAAAGATTAGAATATGGTTCGAGTGAATGATATCAATACTTTTAGGCACATGATAGAATGATAATTACATAGTGAGGTTGGAAGATTTTTAGAAGAACTTAGAGTAGCTGAGAAATGTTATGCAAATATCTTTTAACATGAAAGATCAAAAGAGCAAAACAATTGGCTATTATAGTCTTATGCTCATAACATGTTATAAATTATATAAAAATAATAAGAAAATTGAAGATTGTAATATATAAAACCGACTCTTCAGGAGCTTAATATCATTCATCTCAAATTTGTTGTGTTACAAATAATATTCAATATTTTTTTTATATGGGCATGAGATGATAAAAAAAAATGGAAATGTGATGCATTAATTAAGATGATATATCGATGAACTTAGAAATTTGAAGAGTTTGTACATAAATGTGTAAGAATTTAAGAAGAAAAATTTCAATTTCAAATTTTTTCACAAATCAAAGTCGAAAATTCTTAAAATTTGTAGCTTTGCCTTTATCTAGAAACGCCATCATAGTAGAAAAGAATAATGCTAGAGCCACTGCTGGTAGCCTCTAGCTCTAGCATGTGTATTTTTTCGTTCTTTTTTTATATAGATTTTTTTAATAATTTTAAATATTTAAAAAAAATAAAAAAAATTTATAATATTATTAAAAAATATTTCGTTAATCACAAAGTACATGATTAAAGAAGTATTTTTTAATAATTTTTTTTTACTTTATGATTAAAAATATATTTTTTAATAATGTTTTAAATTTATTTTAATTTTTTAAATATTTAAAAATATTAAAAAATTATATAAAAAATAACTAAAAAACACACATAAAAAAATACCTAGAGCCAACCGTAGCTACTAGCGGGAGCTGGTGGTGGCTCTAGCAGTACTCTAGCAGAAAAATGACCGCTCAGTACTATCGCACGTGTATATCTTAAGAACCATTTCTCCGCACTTCTGTAAGCCAACCAATTGTTCCCTACCGATCACTCTCTACTCCATACTTCAGAAATCATTGCATTTAGTTAAATTTGTGAAAAACTTTATCAAAGTTAAGAAACCTATTCTTGTTGGAGTTTGTTATCCCTGCAGTTGTGTAATTCCAAGAAATGATGTCCGTGCATGTTAGTAGTGCGTGCTTTGCTGTGTCCATTCACAGGAGAGTTCACCGGATAAGAGCTGTTGCTTCTGAGGACTTCGCTGCTTTGAAATCAGCCGAAGAGAAGGTGAGTTTAGGCGCCTCTGAATTGAAGGTCACAAAGCTTGGGATTGGAGCTTGGTCTTGGGGTGACACAAGCTATTGGAATAACTTTGAATGGGACGGTAAGATCCTTTTAAATTCGCTCAAAATGGGGGAAAAACCGTTTCGAAATTCTTGAATTACCCTGTTGGAATTGATTCTTAATATCAGCTGCGGCTTTACATGCTAGTTTTCCTGCTGCTATACTTCGAACTCAATGCTGGAGTCCATCTACATGTTCTTTGTACCTTTTTTTGGGGTGTTCGGCTATCATGCTATAGTTCCAACTCACCGTTAGGATACATTGTCTTTCCATATCTTCTAGGCTTGAGAAAATGAACACAAATGGTGATTGAGAATTATCTCATCTCTAAAATTTACAAATTCCTTTTTTTGCATACCAAAACATACAAGAAAACAGGAGTTTATAGACGAGATAATAGATGAATTTAATTAATGCGAAATTTGGCGTGCTTGTTTATTGAGGGAGTGGTTAAAGGCAATCTTCTGTTGGAAGAAACATGAGTTAAGGCTAAAGGTGAACTTGAAGATGTCAAGGAGGTTTTCTTTTTGGTAAGTGTCAACGAGGTTGAAGATAAAATGAAATATTGGGTTTCCAAATTATTGTATCTATCTGTAAATATTCAAATCATATAAAGCAAGTTGTGTAAATAGCAAGGCTGGCTCTCTTGCAAAAGTGGAAGAAGAGCATTCAGCTTTGCAACCTACTTGTAATTTTTTAAAGTAAGAGGTTTTGTCAATTCAAAAAATATGAAGTTAGTGAGGAATATGAGCGTTTCTTGGTGTATATAGTTGGCTATGTTAACATTGAAGCAATTATAAATATAACAGTTAGTTGCTGGGTTGTATGCTTTGGTTCCCTACTACTCTTACAAATGCATCGCCATTCCAAAATCTCCTTCTCATGCTTAATGAAGTCTCCACTAAGGAACTCCTAGGAAGATGTGTAAAAAATTAAAAAGTGCTTCAGGAGGTGCAGGCATGCAGCAGATACTCTTCCAACTGAATGTAGCTTTGTCTATTCCCGTCAACTTTGATAAAGAAATTTAGCCTTGGATCTTACCTTGTCATTATCTCCCAACCAGTCATTTTCATGAGCACCTCTATTTTGAACCTATAACCATCTACCGAGAAATCACCCACCATTTCTCTGCACAATCTTTTTTTGGACAAAAGAAAATACCAATCTGCCCTTCTACCCGTACACTTAAGTTTCCTGACTGTCAACTGTAGAGCATAGTTTGGGAAAAAGTGCATGATACTACAGTGGCGCCAAATATTTTCCAAAGCTCTTCCCTTTTGTGGAAGTTACCCACACTCACTTTCAGAGAGAAACTTGATCAAGATTGTAATCTTCCTAACATGAGACAGTTTATAGGATACTAGCAATTCTACTCCTCTGGAGAAATGCATCTACACAATCCCAAAAAGTCTGCTCTCCATCCTCTTCACCACTAAATTCTACATTGACTTCACTACTTAATGCGATATTGCACTCTAACACATTTTGTAAGCTTGCTAGCCTCTTGATACCTTCACAAATTCAGAACCTGAAAGAAAAAAATAAAACCCTGCTTGACCTCTTCCAAAAGCCTAACTTCATGGCCCTATCCGATAGGCCCTTTATATCATCCAGGTTAAGAGTCTCTGAAATGAAGTTAAGAAACAAAAACGAAAAAAAAAAAAGGGAACAGAGAAAAAGGTACAGAATGAAGAAGAGAAGGGATAACCTTCCCTACATGAAACTATCATGAATTCCACCATTGGACATGTTATAACAAATGCGAAGAATCTTGCAACACAGACATTCTCAGAAATCCAATTACTCTCTAGACCATGCGTTATATTTTTGCCAGTTGTTGGGATTGTATTTCTTTTCTGTGTCCAGTTTGAATAATTCTGGTATGTTGACCTTGAACTTCATTCCAGCTAGTCATGGGCACACTAAAACTGAATGCATAATCTGTATACCCTTAGTAAATGCCTGCTGGTTGCCTCTACAATTTTTTTAATATGATATTGATGACACATTTAATTTTATTAGCTTTTCCAAATTAGTTTGATTTTTTATGCATGTTATTCATTTTGGATTAAGTGCCTGTATATAATATTTTTAGTGTAATAGTTTATATAATTTTGAATTTGGTTTGATTAGTAAAACAGTTGGAGTTGTCTCTTTATGAAGTTAATGTTCAAATAGGAAACTCATTTTCTTATATTAATGAAGTTAATAAAATCATCAGATTTTAAGATGCCCTCAGGGCCTCATTTATACCTTGTGTGGACAACAACATTTGTACCTCCTTAACATAGGTGATTTTCTATCTATAGCTGAATTTATTTTCAGCTAATTTTTCTTAGTTAGTTGGGAAAAGATGTTATCTTATGTATGAGTCTTTGAAGACATGTTTACATTTGCTCTTGCTTTTTGATGTTTTAGATAGAAAAATGAAGGCTGCTAAGGCTGCCTTTGATGTCAGTATTGATCGCGGTATAACTTTCTTTGACACTGCTGAAGTTTATGGCTCTCGGGTGAGAAATATGTCTTACTATTCTTTCATTCTTATCCATTGAATGCACTTATAAAAAATCTTATCCATTACATGCAGTGAAAGTGTCATCTGTCTGAATAACATTGTCATTTTCTGTTCATGTAGCTATCATTTGGTGCCATAAATTCAGAAACTCTACTTGGAAGGTTAGATTCTGGAAATCCATTGTGGTTTAGATTTCTACTTTCAGATCATACATAAATTTGAATTAACCTGATCAAATTCTACCCTGTCACAGATTTATCAAGGAAAGAAAAGAAAAGGATCCAAACGTGAATGTTGCTGTTGCAACCAAGTTTGCAGCTTTGCCATGGAGACTGGGCCGTCAGAGTGTCCTCAATGCCCTTAAAGATTCCCTCTGTCGCCTTGGACTGTCTTCAGTAGATCTATATCAACTCCATTGGTCTGTGTTTCACGAGCCTTTTTATATGATTTCTGTACAAGCGTCCTTTAAATAAGTTTTTTGTCATCCCTAGTGACAAAGTGTTCTTGGAAAATTTCAGGCCTGGAGTATGGGGAAATGAAGGTTGTTCATGTGTTACCACTGTCTCATTGAACAACATTAGCTAATAAAATCAGAAATTTGTACAAATCCTGGATTCTGAAGAGGTTTAGTTCATTGCAAAATCAATTTTCAGGATATATCAATGGTCTTGGAGATGCTGTTCAGCAGGGCCTTGTCAAGGCTGTCGGTGTTTCAAACTACAGTGGTATTTTTCTACCATTCATATTATAATGTTTTATACTTCTTCAAATAAAACAATGCATAACTCTTTTTGTTTGAGCCATATTTTCTTTCTTTATTTTTTTCCTGTTTTCATATAAATGAATGAAACTATCCACCAAAAATTACAAATTTTAACATGCATGGCTTGAAAATTATACTCCATTAAATTTATGGGGCACTAATGATGAGTACTGTATATAATTTCAGAAAGGCGACTTCGCGATGCATATGAGAAGCTCAAGACGAGAGGTATTCCACTGGCTTCAAACCAAGTCAATTACAGCCTCATATATCGGGCACCGGAGGATAATGGTGTAAAGGCAACCTGTGATGAACTCGGGATCTCTTTGATTGCATATTCACCTATAGCTCAAGGTGAATTGCCTACACTCCAATGGTCTTGCTCGATTTTTTTCTTTCTGTTACATAGACATCTTAATCATTGCCTCTGAAACCCAAAGCTTAAGATCCCCAATTGGCAATAAGATGTGCAAGAGAAACATTGCATTCTCAGTTCGTGTATGTTAGGCATCCCATCATGACTTTAAATGCTGTGGGCCAATGATGTAAGGACATGAGCATTTTGACCAGAAATTTCAATAACAAAGTGTATCTGAGTTTTGCAGGAAATTGGCTTAAGATTCCGAGAAATCAACATTGGGCATTTCTTTTTCTTCAGCATTTCAATTATTTTCCATGGTTTCTATTGTTGCTGTTGTGATCTAATGACATGAGCACTTTGACCCGAAATTTTAAAAACAAATTTGTATCTGAGGTTTGCAGGAAATTGGCTTATGATTCTCAACATTGGGCATTTATTTTTCTTCAGCATTTCAATTTTTTTTCTGTGGTTTCTATCGTTGCTGTTGTTTCAATATATACTCTGTTCTATCACTTCAATATAGGCTATGATTTTTGTTAACGGAAAGAAAAACAAATTCCTCTACACAAGCCTATTCTTGTGCATGCACATGCGCATGTCTCTTGCGAGGCTTGAAATGATTCTCATCAGAGCAGGCATTCAATCTGAATCTAATCCAATTAAATGAGATCCATAAATGAAAAATAGATTTGATGGTTAAGGTTTGATTATAAAATCTGAAAATGAATATAAATGAATAAAACTTAACTTTAATAGAATCCAATTCAATTAGAAGCTGACTATCATGTCTTTTGTTAACATATCTCGCATAGATAGTAACTTTCACTTTTTGCAATATGCCTTCTAGAATTTAAATTATGATCTGATTCACTCTTGTGAGCAACTTAATGGGTTTTGCTTTTACCACCATTGAGTATGGTTGATTTTAATTATGGAAAATTTTACCTACCACACTTTCATCCCACTATGATGAGGTGGCATAGCCCATCAACCATTGAATGTTTCTTTAAAAAAATAAAGCATGATCCAAGGGTGATAAAAGTGCCACATTTATACAGTGGGATGAAAGTAGGATGAGAGTGTGATAAGTAGCATTACTCATTAATTATAGATGAAGTTGTGGTGCTTACTTTGCATACCAGATTTAATAAGTCAGTGAGTGCAATAGGTGTTTATTGAGTCCTGCTATTTGGTAGACAGTCACCCTTTCAAAATCAAACCATTATCATCCCATGCACATCTAGTTCACTGATTATAAATTTACAATCACCCATCCAACATTGACAGTCTGGTAAACTTATATGAGAAAGAAATCTAAAACAACTACAAACAAGTTGAAACTAAACCAAGCAAGATTCAAGATATGTTTAAGAATTTTATCATGATTTGATTCACTCTTGAGAACAACTTATTGGGTTTTGCTTTCACTACAGTATGTTAGAATTATATATTTCACTTTTGATCTATATGCTCTTCTTTTTTCTTGGCATTCCATATGCACGTCACTGTTTATTTGTGTGCACCCTTGTACTCCTAGTGGGGTGCTTTAGGTCCACGACACTTGTAAGGTTATTTGTTGAAGGGGTTCAATAGTTTAGAATGGTCCTGGTGTAATATTATGTGTGATCCCAAGTATGGTACATGGTTAAAAGACGCAATGTCAAAAGTACACGATATATTATCTTTTTAACATTTGTAGGTGTTCTTACGGGGAAGTATACACCAGAAAATCCACCATCTGGTCCTCGCAGCCAGATTTACACCCCTGAATTTCTAACGAAGGTAAGAGCCGTGGAACATAGTGAAAACCCATTACGTTCCAACTGCCTTGTTGAAATACTTCTGTGGTGTGCAGCTCCAACCTTTGCTTAACAGGCTTGGGGAAATAGGAGAGGGCTACAGTAAAACTCCCACACAGGTTTGTTTTGTTTTTCTTTTAAATAGTGTGTGTCATATCATCCCCATAAGAAACTCTTAAGGTTTTATCATGTAGGAGGAGTTGCCAAAAAGCTTCTAGTTCGATTAGACTGCCAAAAGCTTCATGTAGGAATCCCTTGTACTTTGCGAGTGATAAGATTGCCTAGCAAACACAAGTATTCTTGAAAGTAATAAGGTTGTTCCACAAGTACACCGCATATCAATAAGTTTATCTCTAAATCAGCAAGAAAATTTAACCAACCAACCAAGAAACACTACCTGAAGTCCTCTGGTTGCGGACTTTATGGAAGGTAATAAATACTGAGTGACATCATACCATCCTTTTTAGCCATAGGTATATGCACTATCTCAGAATGTCTTTATATGCTTTCCTTCTTGTGTATACCAACTTCCATCCGGTGCCTTCATGCACACTGCTTCAGAGTTGGGTTCCTCTTTATAATTATGGTTATCATTACTTTCGCTGAGCAATACTAAGAGATGGGTTCCTCTCTATAGGTGGCCCTCAACTGGCTCATAGCCCAGGAGAATGTTGTGCCAATACCAGGAGCAAAAACTGCAGAGCAAGCGGAGGAATTTGCAGGTGCACTTGGCTGGAGACTTACTGTTGATGAGATAAATGAGCTGCGTTCTTTGGCGTCACAGATTAGACCTGTAGTTGGTTTCCCAGTTGAGAAGTTGTAAATTTTATTATTAGCATACAAAAGTATATTCCCTTATCGCCTAAGCTGTAAAATTACTCTCTACATCGATTACAAAAGCTTCTGTATATGAATATTACTAAGCAAATGCCTTCTGTAATGTGTACAAGGTTAAAAGCTATGGTGCCTTTCATCAGGGAAATATAGGTTAGGCCGAGTTTGGGTATTGAGAATACCTCAGGTATTTTCAGATAATACCTTACTACTATTTATTATTTTATTATTACTTTTCATTACTTGTGAGGGGAGCCCCTTCTAAAAGAGGGGCCCAGGCCCAAAGAGATCAAGCCATAGAGGCCCTAGGCTCCTCAAGAGAAAACCCAAAGCAGGCTAGAAGCCCAGGCCAGGAAATCGCATACCAAGCCCACAGCCATGTGCCCATCCGGAAAGGTTTTGATACCGAGCTCAACCATGCCAATAACTCCAACCTAGGACCGTGATCGCCTCGAGACTCGGTGACCTACCGAGCCTTGTCATAAGGTGCATTGCAGACTATCGCCGTTGGACGCAGGCGACTGGGCGTGTCTAATCATGGGCACGCCAGGCCCAAGACATGTTACATTCAATGCTTGTCAGAGAACCCAACACACAACGACATGCTGCCATAGGCACTAAAGGATAGCTCGACCACGATCTGACACCCTATCATGGCAGGATGGTGGCAGCAGGTCTGACCCGAGCACGCTCTGACACGCCACGATCTCCCTCGACAGTTTGGGCCGTGTCCTAACACATTATCGCCACAGGGGGCGATAGCAAGTCTAACCCAGGTATAACTAAGAGTCATCCCTCCCATGGGAAGGCTCTTTGAACCTTTTGCTATTTTTCTAGTTCTCTAAACTTTCCCTATCACTCAGAGCATTCTTCTCTGACTTTGACATCAGAGTGACCCCGGAAGTCATTGGAGCCCATTCTTCCTCTTAGTTGCAGGTGGTGTGAGCTTGGCTGCTATGGCACTGCTCAGGCTGCGAAATACGACATCAACACTATTATTTACTACTATTCAATATTCTATCATTATTTTTTCATTACTTTTTCGCTACTATTCATATAATACCTAAGAATACCTCACTACTCAAACGCAACCTAAACTCATTCTGTTGTAGCATACTCTATCTTTCTTACAAATATTTACGAATTGTTTCTTTTTTCTCTTTTTTAAGTGACAGTCCAAACCACCAACTTGGATTGTATTTTACAAAACACTTAAATGGCAGCGTCCAAATCCATCAGGCTCCCATGAGAATAGATTTTTAGAGACCTTCACCGTTCATTCAAACATGAATGATTATTCTTCCACATCAACAACCCTTTTATTACACCATAAGAAATTATTGTCATAAATCTCCATAAAATAAAACATACCATTAAAAAAAATAGAAAGGGACGGTCGTCTACCCAAGACATTTTTGTGGAGGTTAGTCCACTAAACTTGAGAGGCTGGTCAGCCACCATGGGTGGCAAGAACTATCTGTGAGGGTGAATATCAAGGCAACCTCATGGTTGGTGAACTGCTTATGTGAGGACTACATCAGCGCAAGGGGATAGACCACCAATCGAGTGCAAGTGGAAGGCAAAGACGAGTTATTCCATTGGCTTGGTAAAAAATAGTCACAGGTGCTGCAAAGTGTAGCTAGTCCAACATGTGAGCAAGCAACACTATGTAGAAAGCCTGGCAGACACGTCCCAGTGCAAGGTAATGAATGAACTTTTACCTTGTGGTAGGCAAGCTAGAAAAGCCACCTACTGCGCGAAAACGAGAATGAGGAGCTAACGAGGCAAGTAGCTCAGGCGAAAGAGAGTTACCCACCCAAGGCAAACAACAGTCAAGGAAAGACTGGAGCATATATGGGAGTTTTTCGAAATAACACAAAAAGGTTCAGAAGGTGGTAGTGTCATACGCAGAAGTCCACACTCCATTTGAAGAGTCACATCTGGAGTGGGTCTACTTAAAAGATCACAACTCGGCAGATCATATCATCTAAACTTAGAGGTATAGTCTAATGCCACGTGAGAGACCCTCAGTCGAAAAGAGATTGAGGACTGAACTTAATGCAAATAATAAGGACATGCGAACCATGTCCTGCTAGTCTGTCTCTCGCATCATGTAGTAGGACGATTGAGACTAAAAGACTCATATTCAAGCATAACTGGAGTTAGAAGTATGTTGGAAGGACATTTGAAGGTCCTGCCCTATAAATGGGATTGGATAAGGAACAAAATCTCACTTTTGAGATCACAAACACCTAATCGTCCTTAGACTTAGATTTTTCGGAGAAAGCAAGTGACTTCAAATGAGACAAAGAAAGGAATAGCACTGCCGCAGTCAATGAGGTAAGTTAGCTTCTAAGACAATGCTAGGGAATGTGGGGTAAATGTTGTGAGAATGTTATGGAATTTGGCATATGCATACTCTGTAACCTCCCTTCTTATCATGAATTAATAAATGTTTTCGCCATTATGTTTATGAATATTCTTACTTCGTGTTTTCTGAGATCTTGAATATGATTGTTTTCGGTGATATTTGTGTGAATAACCTTATTGTGTGTCAATCATCATCGAAGGGAAGGAG
This sequence comes from Pterocarya stenoptera, assembly GCA_003123785.1. Lineage (NCBI taxonomy): Eukaryota > Viridiplantae > Streptophyta > Magnoliopsida > Fagales > Juglandaceae > Pterocarya > Pterocarya stenoptera. Next base: position 40,608 of record QEOT01123510.1, read on the forward strand.
AATTCCCCCAACCATTTATGTGGTGCATTGCCATGAGTTCCATATGGGAAGGAGAATCCCCTGTGATGATTGGAGTAAGACAATATCGTATTGGCCTTACCTGATAGAAGAGAAGGAGAATAATTCGGGCTTAACAAGTGTAGTATCTTCGAGTTGGTTGGACAGGTAGATGTCCCCAGCACAACATGTATATCTCTATGTGAGTACCGACCTGTCTGGGACAGGTGAGTCGGCTTGCACGTTGGTCGAGTGGGAGTGATTTCCCGATTTCGAACGGTGGAGCGGCTTCTCCTATTGGCATTTTAGGTGACAAATTCTACATGATGAACATCTATGTGATGAATATGATGAGTTTTATGTGCCCTAGAAGAGGGTGATTCCTCACCGTGGTGATACTTATACATAATGAGTTTTGCACAGAGGTTAACTCCTTATATGGTGATTCCTTGCCATGCTTATATAATTGTGTTTTATTGAGAGGGTGATTTTCGTCATGTTACGAATACATGTATTTTTGCTTGAGATGGTGATTGCTAACCACACACTAATATATGTATTTATCCATTTCATTATATGAAAATGCACATTGCATCTTCATGAGCATTATCTCTCATATTAGCGGTTTTGTCATAATTGTCTAACCTACCTATGGGTGTTGCCGATCGACTGGCACCCTTGGCACCATGGATCCTCACTACGTCCTTTCCCGAGGAACGGGGCGCCACAACTTGAACCTATAGATCTCATGCCACCCTCGCGGTTGGCAAGATCTACCTGCATAGGTGAATCTCAAACCGCCGAGGGTGGGGAGTATAACTTGTGCGAGTCATTTTTGCTACCTAAGATGATGGTCTTGAGGTGGTTGGACCACCCTTGAGATGGTTTAGCAACCCCTTATCTAACTTTTTTAATATATATATATTATATATATTCAATAATTTTGATATAATAATAATAATAATCTTAGAGTATTGAACAGGTGGATTGTTTATATTGCATATTCCATTGGTAATAGTATTTCATACTTCTCTATGGTGGAGTGCTAAACTATGGATATTTTTCGATTTTTATTAGCATTCACCTCAATTTTGCTGTCAAACAAAGTTCATCAACAGATATCCTTTCTGATTCTCTCATGTCAAGATCGATATTTATGTGGTTGCTTTCCAAATTCAAACCATTCCACGTGTGGACAAGGAAAACAAAGTTTGAGAAGACTCACTCTCCCTAGGACTACGAGTGTAAAGCCCGGTACTTGAATTTCATAGAAATTCTTCTCTATGTGTATCTCAAAAGCACTCCGGAGAGAAAACTATTAAGGTTATGGCTGTCGGCCACCTTGTTTTGGGCCCATTATTTATAGAGCTCAACTAGGGACATGTTAGGAAATAACAAAATCGCAGATCAAATAGGAATCGCTTTTGTTTGATCTCTTTTTAATTTCTATCAATTACAATTTCTATCACCATAGAATTATAATTGCACTCTAGGATTTTTTTTTTTAATTATATATTCACCAAAATTGTGGATGTGTCTCCTCTACAAAAGATATGTGGAGAATTCGGGCAAATAAAACTTTCTATCAACTTGACTTGTTATACATCTAAATCGGGGTTTGGATAGTGAGATAAGATGAGATAGTCTTATATGAAAGTTAAAAATTGAATAAAATATTATTATAATATTTTTTTAATATTATTATGGTTTTGAGATTTGAAAAAGTTGAATTGTTTGTTGTATTTTATATGAAAATTTGTGAAAATTATAATGATGAGATGAGATAGGTTGATATGGTTTTGGTATCCAAACTAATACTAGTCTTAAACTATTACTTTAAAACTAACTTAGTATCACATACTAAACTTTGGGCCCGAGTCATGATGCACAATTCCATTAGTTTACATCTCCCAAAGAGATTATGGACTTCTTATCATGGTTAATATTTCAACAATATTTTCATGTAATCACTCAACATATCAAAATATTGGCCATCTAAGATGTTTTGGACATGTTTCACCGCCACCACCGAACAGTCGCCTGCAACCAAAGAATAAGTCGGCTTGAGGGTTCGAGGGAACACCTCCGATGCCTAAGTCAATAACTATAAATCACTCTTAATATCAAAGAAATTAGATCCCATTTACGTACCTGAGTTCTCCTCTTATATAGAGCTTCTGAACCATTCTATTGCTTAAATGATAATAGATATATCTATTATTCAAATTCAAACTTGGAGATGATACACCAAGGTATCCCAAATCTGCATACTACTGCCTTCCATAAGAACCTTGTCACACTTTGGGCTATTATTGTTGCCATTATCTCTGCCTCTGCCCACTTCGTAAAGTAGTCAACGGCCACAATGATGAACTTGGTTCCTCCTTTGCTGGAAGCATAAGGCCTACTAGGTCTACTCCCCACTTGGTGAACAACCATGATGAGGTTATAGATCGCAACTCCTCGGGAGGTGCGTTTGAAATTGGTGCATGAATCTGGCACTGGGCACACCTTTTTGCGAACTCCTTTGCATCCTTGAGCATGTTTGGCCAATAATATCCTGCCTCTACAATCATTGCGGCGAGTGATTGTCCTTCCGAATGACTTCCACATATCCCCTCGTGTATTTCCTTCATTACGTATTCTGCTTTCTCCTTTGTTACACATCTTAATAATGGGTTTGAAAAATCTCGCCTATAAAGCACCCTATCTACCATAGTAAATCAAGTCGCCCTACTCTTTAACTTCCTCGCCTCTTCCCGGGATAGGGGTAGATCACCTGTCTCCAAATACTTCCTTATATCATCAGCCCATCCCTACGCATTCTCTCCAATTTGCAAACTTTCCTCTCCTACTGCTGGACTGGCTATCGTTTGTAGATCAACCTTCCATGGCAATGCCTCTTCGTGCCTTGCTGAGGCTGCGCATACTAATCGATTAGCCTTGAAATTATCTCCTCGAGGTATTTTCTTGATTTGAAAGTACTTGAGGCATTTGCATTATTCCTGAATCTGGTGGAGATATTTTATGAGTTTGATCCCTCTTGCCAGGTATTCCTCGGTGATTTGTCTGACCCCTACCTGCGAGTTTGCTTTCATTTCAATCTCCTCCCCCCCTAACATCCTTGTTATTGCTAAATCAGCGAGCACTACTTTGTATTCAACTTCGTTGTTTGTTATTTTGAAGTCTAATCGTACTGCATGGTACGACTCTTCCCTTTCATTTGTCACCACGTACACACCAACTCCTCCCCTGCTCGGCAGGATGATCCATCCACATACACTTGCCATGGATTTTTTTCTAATGACTTATGGGCTTCTTCCCGGAAATTTGAAAACTTCGCTACTAAGTCGGCCAAGATCTATCATTTCACGGCGCTCTTTGGTATGTAGCTGATGTCATAGTCACTTAATTCAATTGACCATTTTACCAGCCACCTCGAGGTGTCCGATTTTTGCAACACCTTTTGTAAGGGTGATGAGGTAATCACCTTTATCAGATGGGTTTGGAAATATGGTCGTAATTGCCTTGCTGCTACCACTACGGGGAAGGTGACTAACTCTACTTTTGGGTACCTAGTTTTAGCTCCTCTCAAGGCCCTGCTTACGTAATATACCTGCTTTTATTCCTTTCCATCCTCTCGCACCAAGGCTACTGACACATGGTCCAGGGTCACTACTAGGTATAACGACAACGGCTCCCCTTGCTTGGTGTGTCTGAGCAATGGTGGGTTAGCCAAATACTTCTTCAACTGGGTGAACGCTTCTTTGCACTTGGCATCCCAATCTTGTGCTTTCCTAAGCACCCGAAAGAATGAAAGACATTTATCTATTGATCGGGATATGAACCTGCTAAAAACGGCTACTTTCTTGCCAGCTTCTGCACTTCGTTCAAGTTCGTGGGCGACCTCATTTCTATTATTGCTCTTAATTTCTCGGGATTTGCCTCGATTCCTCTCTCTGACACCATAAAACAGAGGAACTTTCCTGATTGCACTCTGAATGCACACTTCGTTGGGTTGAGCTTCATTCGATATCATCATAAGACTTGAAAAACCTCCATAAGGTCCTCCACATGCTGGGCAAACTCCATACTTTTTACCAGCAGATCTTGAACGTATACTTCTATGTTTCTCCCAATCTGGTTTTTAAACATTTTGTTGACTAATCTATGGTAGGTTGCCCCAGCGTTCTTCAAGCCGAAAGGCATTACTTTATAGCAGTATAGTCCTCGGTCAATTATGAAAGTGGTTTTCTCTTGATTAGCTTCATTCATCCTGATTTGGTTGTATCCTGAGTAGGCATGCAAAAAGCTTAACATCTTATGCCCTGCTGTTGCATCTACTATTAAGTCTATCTGCGACAACGGAAACTGTCTTTTGGGCAAGCCTTATTGGTGTCGGTGAAATCCACGCACATTGGCCACTTCCCGTTGGATTTTTTCACCAACACTATGTTGGACAACACTCCAAATATTGTGTTTCTCTGATGAATCCTGCTACCAGAAATCAATCCACTTCCTCCGTGATTGCCTCATACTTCTCAGTACTGAAGTTTCTTTTCTTTTGTTTTACTGGGCACACCTTTGGATCTACACTCAACTTGTGTTCAATGATCTCCTCACCTATACCGAGCATATCCTTATGACTCCATGTGAATACATCCTTATGATCTAAAAGGAAGTCTATTAGTTGCTATCTTTCTTCCTTTGTCAATTTAGTCTCGATCTTCACATGGCTCTCAGGGTGACCCTGCTCAAGAGTGACTAATTCTAGGGGTTCATCTACCTCTCCTTGCTTCAAAGTACTTTCATCTCTAGTTTCCAGTATTGTCATCATTACCTTGGGTGCTAGCGGGAGGATTGTCCCCTCCTCAGTATCCACAATACTGACTTCTCCTTGTCCTTTTCTGAGCTCCTACACATAACATTCTCTGGCTAGAACATGCTCGCCGTGCACCTCGCCTATTCCAGCTCTCGTTGGGAACTTCATTTTCAAATGATAGGTCGAGGTGATAGCCTTTAAGGTATTCAACGTGGGTCGCCCAATGATTGCGTTGTATGCTAATCAAGTTCTCACCACTAAAAACTCAATCATCACCGTGGCGACATAGGGGTCCGTGCCTACAGATACTAGCAATGTTATAGACCCCATTGGCTATACTGCATCTCCAGTGAACCCTTTTAACGTAGTTGGTGTTGGTTTCAATCGATCCGCACCGATTCCCATTTTGCTGAAAGCGTCCCAAAATAGGATATTAGCCGAACTCCCATTGTCAATTGGTATTTTCCTTGTGGTAAAATTTTCCACTGTCATTGTTACCACCAAGGCATCATCATGAGGATATACGACCCCTCAACAATCCTCGTTGCCAAATATATTGTGGGGGATATCTGCACTCGAGGCTGCTTGATGGGTCTCTCCACATTAAAAACTTCCTCATACCTCACCCACCTAGCATACGCCTTCCTTCCTGAAGAAGTTGGGCCACCTCCCGCATACCCATCAGCGATCGTATGTATTTCGCCCAAGGGTGGGTTTCTGTTGGCATCATCCGCTCTCGGTCTTTGGCCACAAGGTTCATGTGACCTCCTCTATTTTCTCGGTGATTCCTGTCGCCTATGGCTTTCACTCCTTCTTTTGTACTCGAGCTTCCGATCGTTCATATGTCATGGAAGGGTAATGTTCTGGGCTATCAAGTGTTCCAACTTGCCACCGCCTCTCATGTCTTCTACTTTTCATCTCAAGTTGTAGCAGTCCTCGGTTCTGTGCCCTCTTGTTTTGTGATAAGTGCAGTACTTCTCGGTCTGTCACTCGTTAATGTTGATTGGTTCTTCTTCCTTTGTTTTGTCTCGGTTTTGTGTACTGGAGTAGTGCACATAACCGCCATTATGTCTTCTTAAAATACTATTTCGCCTTAACTCCTGTTGGTCTCTCTTCGCCTTTTGAGCCCCATCTCGGTCTTTCCTCTATCCTCCTTTTAGTTCCCGCCCATTCCTTCTTTCTAGTTGGGTGGTCAAGGTAATAAGGGTGTATTTAGCATTAACAAAATCATCAGCCTTATCCATGAACTATTGTAAAGTGGAAGGGGTTTTCTTGGCCAGCTTGGCCATAAAAGGGCTCTTTAGACAAATACCTCACAGCAACGTTGCTAGCATGATTTTCTCGTCTTGATCGTCGGTTGTCATTTTCTTTTTATTGAAGCGTGTTAAGTACGCTTTCAAATTTTTATCCTCTCTCTATTTGACAGTCAATAAGTATGCGGCTGGTTTCCTGCGTCTTCTACTAGCCATGAACTGGGTCAAGAACTGCCGGTCCAGCTCTTCTAAACTTTCTATGGAATGTGGTTGTAATGTACTGAACCATCCTCTCGCCAATCCCTTTAAAGTCAAAGGGAAAGCCCAACATGCAATTTCTCCTGGGAATCCGTGAAGCGTCATAATATGGATTTTGAAAGTCTCAAGATGCTCCTCGGAATCTTTTGAGTTGTCATACAAGTCTACCGATGGGACCTTGAATTTTGGAGGCAGAGGCATCACCATAATTTCCACAGAGAATGGTAGATTTGTGCTAGACAACAACTGATCGGCCGAAGAGGACATTCCTATCGTCTTGGCCATCTCCTCATATTTATCCATCAGGCTGCGCACATCATGGTGCAACTTCTTCGTTTCCTTGTCCTCCTGTTGGCCTTTGCCAACACCCGCACTGTTTGCCTCCATCTCTATCCTGTCATCCTGACTGGGTGTCGTGTCGTGACTTAAGAGCCTCATTCTCTTTTCACAGTGAGTCAACCTCTGTGGTAAGTTTCTTTATTATCTCCTCCATTTCCGCAAGTCTCTCCTCCATGTTTTGTGAAGTTTCTCCCTGATCTCTAGTTGCCTGAGACTGTGTGGTGATAGGCATGTGAAAAGCACACTAAGTGTGAGACTTAAAGATCCACAGACGGCTCCAACTATTTTGGACATGTTTCACTGCCACCATCGAACAGTCGCCTGCAACCAAAGAATAAGCGGCTTGGGGGTTCGAGGGAATGCCTTCAATGCCTAAGTCAGTAACTGTAAATCACTCTTAATATCAAAGAAATCAGATCCCTTTACGTACTTGGGTTCTCCTCTTATATAGAGCTTCTGAACCATTTTGTTGCTTAAATAATAATAGATATATCTATTATTCAAATTCAAACTTGGAGATGAGGGTTCATCCTTTAATGGATCATCATTGTAACTGTTCTTATCATTTATCGCTGCTGGGTGGTTAACCAGTCGGTTTTGGCAGTGGGCTGGGCCCTCTCGGTATTGATTGGTTTCTTCGGTATTGGGGCTAGAATCAGGAATAAGCAAAGGCCCATGCCCATACTATACTGACTGGGCGGGATGCCCTCTCCATAAGAGCTCCATAATATATCAAAGTTATCTACACTTGATATTTGATTACATTAATTTAATGAGATTAAGGTGTGGTTTGGATAATGAGATGAGATGTTTTAGATGAAAGTTGAATAAAATATTGTTAGAATATTATTTTTTTAATATTATTATTGTTTTGAGATTTGAAAAAATTGAATTTTTTATTATATTTTGCGTGAAAATTTGAAAAAATTATAATGATGAGATTAGATAAAACACTTTCACCATCCAAACGAGGCAAGAGTCATTGCTATTAATGAATGTTTTACATATTAACCAAAAGTCTCCACTTTCATTATCAAGACAAATTATCATATTTATTACATACTTATCATATAAAATATACAATTTTATAGCCAACTATCATCTATAACTTGTAAGTCATTAGTAATCATCATTTAGGGATTCTAGCTTAGTTAACTATCACAGGGTTAATGCAATTGTGATGATGAATAATACTGGAACAAGGGAACCCACAATGGTTTGCCTAAAGCCATGCCAAAAGTAATTTTTAAAGGGTTTGGCTTTGTCTCGTACTTTTTAGGACCTCAAAGGTTTCCCTTAAGTCGCTTGCAAGTTGCACGATTTCTCTAATTTTCACAATTAGAATATCTGTGAACACTTTCGTATTTCACCCAATTGCGTCTTGAACATTTAGTTTACTAAAATTTGATAAGTCACCTTGATATTTTTTAATCCAAATGACAAGACATAGCAATACTACCCTTGGTCCGTAACAAAGGTTGTCTTCCCTTGACAATTTTGGAATAACTTAATTTGATTGTATCTTGAGAAGGTTTATTAAACTAAGTAGCTTGTGGCCCACCATTGAATCCACAATCAAATCAATTCATTGTATATAGAGAGAAACAATATTTTGGGTAGCGTTTATTCAGGTTAGTGAAATCTACGCACATTCTCCATTTTTCATTTGATTCTTCACCAAAACTACATTATTGGAGAGATAGTCTAGGTAGTGTACTTCCCTTATGAATATTGACTTCAAAGGTTTGTTGAGTTCTTGGGCTATGGCATGGTGTTTTTCTATTGAAAAGTTGCACCTTTTTTGCTTACTCATTTTGCTATCAGATCAATGCAAACACGATCGATGCTCAATAATTCTGGGTCTATCCCTTGCATGCGTTCATGGTTCCAGGTAAACACATCTTGACTCTCCCACCGCACTTGGGCTAACTCTTCATTTTGCTCATGCGGGATGTAATGCCAATTTTGGTTGTCTTCTCTAAAGCTTTTGAAGTATTAGCAGATCAATTCTAGCACATTTATGGGCTCACCTTTTCTTAGGTCTTACCAACTTTCACGTGTGGTCAATAATTTCTGGAAGAGGAGGTAAGTTATCATCCAACTCTTCATTCGCCAACATCTTCACGTCACCTTTGAGGGCCTGCATGTAACGTTCTCGGGTGAGCACCTATTCCCCTCTGACCTCACCTACTCCCCCTTGGGCTAGAGTTTCATCTTTAGATGATACAATGAAACTATTGCCTTGATCTTATTCAACGTTGATCGCCTAATTATCATGTTATAAGTTGATGATCCTTTCAACATTAGGAAATCCTTCATGGTTGACACTGTTTTTTCTAAGTTCCCCTCTTTCCAAGAGCGTTACAGAAGCTGCAAGGTCTCGACCATGAATCCTTAGGAGGGTGATCGGGTTTCTCTTAGCTAGTCCTTTATTCCCATTTTCTTGAATGCTCCTCAACCCAGTAAGTCAACAAAACTGCCAATACCCATTGAGTTGTACAGATTTCCACGAGCATTGAGACAATCAAAACATTGTCGTGAGCTATTGGACTCTCTTGCCATCCTTCTCGTTGAAGCTAATGACAAGCCTCCTATCTTGTCCACTATTTGCAGGTGAAAAATCACATAAACCTGCTTGTGGTAGGCCTTTCTGGCATGGGCCTTTTGTGCTAACCTTGTGGTTCCATTCCCCTGGCAAATCCACATAAGGATAGCTGCCAAAGCATACCTGAAATACACTGCAGCACTCAAGAGATACATAAAGCTGATAAAGCATGCTGCAGTACATGGAAAGAAAAAAAGATAACAACAGTGGCAATGGAAAGAAAAGGAAAACAACAGCAGCAAAAAAGAGACAAGAGATGGTGCATTGAAAAAATGAACCTCAGCTAAGGAAATGCATGGCTGCACACAAAGAAGTATGAGGCACACAATGCATAAAGCTGCCTCTACCGTCCTGTCCATAAAAGTTCTGAATTGATACTTGCTTCATAATGTATATATATATATATATGACCTTTGTATAATTGAAAATCATCAAAAATGAGAATTAGTTTCTCCTCATTTTCACTTTCTGTTCTTAACAGTTTCTAACATGGTATCAGAACAAGAGTAATTTCCTGCAATACCTTCTCAATTTCTAATCATCTTTCATTGAACCTATGGCCTCCTCATCTTCCTCATATTCATCTCCTGCAGACGATCCAAATAGCCCTTTTTTCTTGCATCACAGTGACAATGCAAACACTGTCATTGTTTCACCACCCTTGACTGACTCCAACTACATTTATTGGAGTAGATCTTTCATTCTCTCCATTTCAATCAAGAATAAGACAAGATTCTTGGATGGCACCATCTCCACTCCTGACCTTGTAGATGCTTCTTATGTATCTTGGTTACGATGCAACAACATACTGCTTACTTGGATTTTAAATTCAGTTTCCAAGGACATAGCCTCTAATGTGTTCTTCATGACTTCAACTAAACAGGTATGGGATAAACTCAAAGAGCGTTTTGCACAACCTAATGAAGCTAGGATATATCACCTTCAACACATACTCAGTGGCATAGTTCAAGGGCATCTTTCTATAAGTGACTACTTCACTCAACTTAATGCCATTTGGGAAGAACTGCATAGCTATAGACCCCTTCCATGTTGCTCTTGTGGTTTATGTACATGTAATGCTTTAAAAAATGTTGGTGAAGTTTAGCAAAGGGACTATGTTTTCAAATTTTTAATGGGTTTAAATGATAGCTATGATGCTGTTAAAGGGCAAATTATCTTGTTGAACCCCTTGCCTTCTCTAGATTAGACCTTCTCACTTATTTTACGAGAAGTGAGGCAAAGGCAAGCAAGAAATATAGTTGTTCCTACCTCAAAACCATCTTCCTTGCTTGCTTATCAAAATTTATCGAAGAAAAAAGAGAAAACATATTTGCTTTGTGGACATTGTGGGAAGATGGGACACACAAAGGAGAAATGCTACAAACTAGTAGGGTTTCCACCCACTTTCAAATTTACCAAATCTAAGTTTGGAAATGGTTTTGGAAAACATGCTGCTCACTTTGCAAACCAGGTTGCTCTTGATGGTTCCATTGTAGATCACACTGTTGCTGCAGGCCATGTATTTCCTGGACCAAGTACCTCTCAATTGAACCTTTCTCAAGCAGAAGCACAGTACCTCGTGGCTCTTGTCAATGCTCAATTCCCTCAGCTAACTTCAGGACACAATAAACCACTCTTGCCACCACCTGTGCATCCCTCACCAATTATCTCAGAACCTGCCCCTTCAACAACATCCCACTCTAATCTAGCAAGTAATCATCATTATTCTTCCAATCTTAACATCTCTCATAACCCATCTCTTTTCAATGTCATAAGTCATGATCAACTCACTGCTCTTTCACAAGATTAGCATGATTCCTTTCATAACACACCATGGATCATGGACACAGGAGCCACTGATCACATGGTGTGCTCCACCTCATTTTTTACTGAATCTTCCTGCTGCATTCAAGCTTTTGTACAACTTCCAAATGGTACAAAAGCTCAAGTCACACACATAAACACTGTTAAACTTTCAGACTCTCTCATTCTTACTGATGTCCTGTGTGTTCCCTCATTTGCTTTCAATCTCATCTCAATCAGTAAGCTCACACTCAAAGGCCAGACACTTGTCTATTTTTCTTAAACAATCTTTATTTCATTCAGGTCCTCTCTTCATGGATGACGATTGGACTTGCTAAAGTCCATGCTGGTCTCTATTGCTTACTGTCTTCACCTCTAGATAACACCAATATTCCATCTTCAAGCCCATCTAGTCTAACTCGAGTCAGCCAAGCTGTTGTACATCAAGATTTTGACTTATGGCACTGCAGATTAGGGCATTTATCCTCTCACAGAATGAATTTAATTCTCATTGTACAATTTGTCATTTGGCTAAACAGAAACAACTTTCATTCTCTTCAAGTGTTTCAAGTAGTTCATTTCCTTTTGGTGTAATCCATTGTGATATATGGGGCCCATACTCTCATGCTTCCCTTCAAGGATTTCATTATTTTTTAACCATTGTGGATGATTATTCTAGAGTTACTTGGGTTTTCCTAATGAGACTAAAATCAGACACAAGATCTCTCCTACAATCTTTCTTCCATCTCATACAAACCCAATTCAACAAAAACATTAAGCAAATCAGAACTGACAATGGACTTGAATTTGCTATGACTGATTTTTACATAAAATATGGTATCATTCATCAAACATCATGTGTGTATACCCCTCAACAAAATGGTGTTGTTGAGAGAAAACATCAACATCTCTTGAATGTTTCCCAAGCCCTTCTCTTTCAAGCATCATTACCAATCCAATTTTGGGGAGATGCTATATTGACAAAAGCCTATATCATTAATAGAATTCCCACACCTCTTCTCTCCAATAAATCCCCGTATGAGATGTTTTTCTCATCACTACCTTCATATTCTCACCTTAAGGTCTTTGGATGTCTATCTTATGTTAGCACTCTCAAACACAACAGAACCAAATTTGAACATAGAGCTAAACCTTGCATTTTCTTGGGATATCCTGCTAATGTCAAAGGTTATGAGCTGTATGACATTGAATCTCACTCTACCTTCATCTCTCAAAATGTGATTTTCCATGAATCCATTTTCCCTTTCAAATCTGGTTCTCCTTCAGACAATGATCTATCCTCCTTCCCAAATAACCTGGTCCTTCCTCCTGCACCACCAGATGACATCTTCTCCTTTCCCCAACCTTTTCAAACTCTCACTCAATCACACATTGGTGAGGAATCTTCTTCACCAGCTAATGAAGAACCTTCTTCACTAGCTGACCCCTCCACTCTTCCCTCACCTACTGCTCCCACACTTCCTTCACCTACCCTCTCCTCTCCTCCTGACCCTTTCCTTCTTAGAAGGTCCACCAGAAATAGGAACCAACCTACTTATCTTCATCAATATCATTGCCAGCTTGCAGCATCTCAACCCTTCATTCCATCCTCCACAATCCATCACCTTCATGATTACATAACTTACAAAAATCTCTCTCCCTCTCACCAGTCATTCTCTGTTTCACTTTCATTGTCATGAATCTCAGTCCTATAATGAAGCTGTTAGGTTTAAGCATTGGTAAGATGCCATGAAAGCTAAACTCCATACTCTAGAAGAAAACAATACGTGGACTATCACCACCTTACCCCCCAACAAAACTGCAATTGGCTGCAGATATGTTTATAAGACCAAGCTAAAATCAGATGGATCTTGAAGGCTTTGACTTCCAAGAGACCTTCAGTCCAATAGCTCACCACAATTCGAGTTTTCCTTGCCATAGCAGCCATTAAAAACTGGTCCCTCACTCAAATGAATATTCACAATGCCTTTCTACATGAAGATCTCAATGAGGACATTTATATGCAATTACCTCCAGGCTATCACATCAAGGATAAGCAGATTGAGGGGGAGAACTTCGTATGCAAATTAAATAAGTCTCTCTATGGACTTAAGCAAGCATCTAGGCAATAGTTCTCTAAGTTTTCAAATTCACTCACTGCCATTGGATTTCATCAATCAAAATCTTATTACTTTTTGTTTACTAAGGTCAGTCCTAATGGATTTATAGCACTCTTAATCTATATGGATGACATCATAGTTGGAATTAACTCTCAATAAAAAGTTAATTCACTCAAATCTTACCTTCACAGCAAGTTCAAATTTAAGGACCTTGGATCCCTCAAGTATTTCCTAGGATTGGAAGTTGCTAGGTCCTCACTTGGAATTAACCTTTGTCAAAGGAAGTACACTCTCGAGATATTAGAAGATTTAGGTCTACTTGGCACAAAGATAATTTCCACACCTATTGAACTAAACCATAAATTAAGCCACACCACAGAAGAAATCCTCCAAGATACTACAGCTTATAGAAGACTCATTGGAAGGTTAATTTACTTAACCATCACTAGACCCGACATCATCTATGCTTTAAGTGTTCTAAGTCAGTTCATGGATAGACCCTCACAATCTCATTTGCACTCTGCCTATAGGATTCTCAACTACCTCAAAGGATCCATAGGTCAAGGAATTTTCTTGTCATCCAAATCAGCTTTACATTTAAGGGCCTATAATGATTCTAATTGGGCTGCCTGCCCCGAGACAAGAAGATCTGTCACAGGGTTTTGTATATTCATTGGAGACTCACTAATAAGCTGGAAATCTAAGAAGCAAGCAACATTTTCTAGATCTTTAGCTGAGGTAGAATATAGGGCACTAGAATTTACAAGTTCTGAGATCATGTGGCTTCTCAGTTTGCTAAAGGAATTTAATGTTGATCATGCACAATCTACTTCCCTCTTATGTGATAACCAGGCAGTCATCCACATTACAAAGAATCCAATTTTTCATGAAAGGACCAAGCATATAGAACTAGATTGCCATTTTGTTAGAGAGAAAGTCTTGGCTCGTATTATCACACCAATACATGCGTCCTCAAAATTTCAGTTGACAGATATTTTCACTAAGGCCTTACCAACTTCTACATTTCAGTTCTTATTGTCCAAGATGGAAATTGCTAATATCAATGCCCATCTTGAGGGGGAGTCTTGCGGAATACAATCTAACAAAATGAAATGCAACCTAGTTCTACATAAGGACAGCTGCCAGAGCATACCTAAAATACACTGCAGGACTCAAGAGATACATAAAGCTGATAAAGCATGCTGCAGTACATGGAAAGAAAAAAAGATAACAGCAGCAGCAATGGAAAGAAAAGGAAAACAACAACAGCAAAAAGGAGACAAGAGATGGTGCACTAAAAAGATTAACCTCAGCTAAGGAAATGCATGGTTGCACACAAAGAAGTATGAGGGACACGATGCATAAAGCTGCCTCTACCATGCTGTCCATAAAAGTTCTGAATTGATACTTGTAATTGTGTAGATACTTGTAGTAGCTTTTTCTACTTTTCGTAATGTATATATATATGACCCTTGTATAATAAAAAATCATCAAAAATGAGAATCACTTTCTCCTCATTTTCACTTTATGTTCTTAACAGTTTCTAACAAAGTGGGTTATATTGCTCGGTAGCCAAGTTCCTTTTCCTGGGGGAGTCTTTTTTTTGGCTCCTTCCTCCGTTGTCCTTTTGGGAGCTTGTTTCTTAATATCCTTGCCAGTCCACTCATCCTAGGCTCAGGGGGGCTACTTTTGCTAGCTGGTCATGTGATGCTTGGCCATAAACTTCATGAACTTTTCATGCTGAATCATGTTTTCTAGCTAGCCTCTTATGGATTCACACTATTCTGTGTTGTGATCTCCTCGACCCCTATGGAATAGGCAGTATCTGCTCATAGAGCCCGCTACTGGTTGCTTATCTTTAAGCCACTCTAAGACTCAGTCTCCCTATATCTACATCAACATGCAACTGCAAGTACGCTATAAGGTGTGTAGTGAAAAGGTCAAGGTCCCCTACGCTCTTATAATGCTTCACTGTACCTTCCTTCTTGCCTTTTGCCTTGTTTTGAGATTTTTTTGTAGTTGCCATTTGAGCTTCTTATTGCGGAAGTCTATGACATTGTGTCCTATGGGTTCAAGAATTTGTTAGCCAGGTCTATGAACTCTCATAGTTTTGAAGGCATCTTGCGGGATAATTTTGTCGTGAAAGGACTATGTGACCACACCCTTAAGCGCTATGTCGCCAAAGTCACCATTTCATCTTGACTGTTCATGGTTAATAACTCTTTACTAAACTTCGACACATATTCTTTTAGTGTCTCTTCCTCCCTTTGTTTACTAGTTAGTAGGTAAGCTATCGGTTTTCTTCTATCTTACTTGCCTTGAACTGAATGAGAAACTATCGACTAAGTTTGTCAAACCTGGAAATCAACAATGATCACAACCCCTACACCAACTCCTATGTTTCCCTTATAAAGTCAATAGGACGGTGTAACAATCTATTTCACCAGGAAAGCAATGAAGCATTCTAAGTGCTCTAGTGGGTCATTCAACCTGTCGTACTAGCCTATTTGAGGGATCTTGAACTTTAATGGCAACGTGACAACCATTATATCCCTATTGAAGGGCAGATCAACTCCATGAACATATTTTCTATACTAGAAAAGATTCCAACCATCTTCCCCATTTCTTCATATATCTCATTGAACTCCCTCGGACTCCCATGCATTTACCCGCACGCTTCGCGCTCTCCATATAAGTAACATCTCGTCCCCTTTGGGTTAAGAATAGTGTCATTTTAGAAGTCTAGGGGATTCAGAATTCTACTAACCTTTAAGTTTACTATCCCTGAGTCAAGTTTTGTCTTGCAGCCCCGTCCTCATAGTGATCCACACTTGGGGTGGTAAACATAAAAATAACAAAAATGAGTCAAATATTAAATACTCAACATATCATACAATACATATAAAATATTGTGATACATGTGTGATCCAAATTAATATGAAACATATGCATAAAATCCTGACATTTACTGTGACAATTTTCTAAGATAGTATGGCAGCTTTTGCATATGTTAAGGATCCAAAGTATCATGAAAGAACCGAACACATAAATATCTGAAATCAGAGACATGGTGGTGCAAAAAGATGAAGTCCTGAAACATCTCTCTATGAGTCACATGATTGATGATCCCTTGACAAAGTCCATAGCAAAAGATTGTTCTCATGCAGCATGTTAGGAGTTTATGATTATGTAGATTGTAATTATATTTTATTTCAATTGAGAAAAAAAGTCAACTTTCCTTTGGGATTTAATAAAATATGATGGTTTTTTCTAAATTTTTTTTTATCATATGACATAATTAGTATACACACACAAGATATGACAACATGTTTAGATCGCCTCGCTAATATAGGCTATCGCCTTTGGAACTATAAAGAGGTAGCAAGCAGAGATGAGACATTGTGTCACTTGGTATTTTTTTTAAAAGAGATAAATTGAATAACACAAATATATGCTGTCTTAGTGAGAGCTAAGATGGGTTCCATTATATTGGGAGGATTGTGCATATACACCCCACAACCCATGTTGCGTGTAGGATACTAGATGCAACACCCTCTTTGCCGCTTTGGAGGCTAACAAATGGAGGGAGTTGGGTTGGATATAGAAGTAGCATCTAAACTAAGATATGTACGGTGTTTGATATAGACATATGCTCTTAATGAAAGAATAATCCACTATAACATTTATTTCATACTACATGTACTTATTCGATCAAATGTGGAAGTGAATAAATGATTCACTGCTTCCTCATTGTGAGTTCTATTCCTTTTACTGAGTGCCCTTGTTTACCTTTGACTATGTCATAATATAGAGGTTTTGATGTTTGCTACTCTAGCACGTTGTTTATAGCCATGGTTTATTCAGTCTAAAGAGGCATTGCTGGGAAAGAAGATGGACCAAAGTTGAGTAACATGAGGGCAAAAGGAAGACTGTTCGACAATGCATCATCGGTTCTGTTTGTTAATGTCAAGCTTTGGTGCTACAAGGTTGTAGTGACAAAGTTCGTGATGATTTAGAGGTTGTCCAGCATAGTTTTGAGTTTTGACCTCAAGATGGATTAAAAGGCATGACCAAATGTGACTGAATGAGTCTAGGGCATGACAAGATAATTTAAGGATGTGTCTATGTTGGGTTTCTTTGGGAGAAAATTGGTATAATACTCTCATATTTCTTTTATGTGTATTTGATGGTCGCACAACGTATTTGCTTGTACAGGGAAAGAAATTTTGCTAAAGGCAGTAGCCCAAGCCCTCCCCACAAACTGCATAGGAGTCTTCAAACTGCCTCAAAATCTGCTAAGAGAACTCAATCGAGTGATGAACCACTGGGGGCAACAATAAAATGAACACAAAGTCCATTGGGTCTCTTGGAAGCAAATGGGAAAGGCAAGGCAAAAGAAGGCATGGGATTTCGAGACTTAGAAAGCTTTAACCTGGTTTTATTGGCCAAACAAGGATGGAGAATTATGCAGCAGCCCAATTCACTGGCCTCACAAGTGCTTAAACTTAAATATTTCCCCAAGGCAGATTTTCCAAAAGCTAAAGTGGGAATAAGGCCCTCCTACTTATGGAGAAGTTTCTGTGCAGCTAGAACCTGCTAGAGAAAGGCTTAGTGTGGAGAATTGGTGATGGGCAGAATACCTCAATATGGACAGATAGGTGGCTTCCAACCCCCTCGAGTCATAGGGTCCAATCTCCTACTAAAGTACTCCTTGTGGATGCAAAGGTAGCTGCCCTCATTTTTCAACCAGACAAACTATGGAATATTAGACTGGTGAGAGAGATCTTTGGTAAGGAGGAAGCTAAGACCATCCTAAAACTATCTATTAGTGCATCGGGTGCCAAAGATAGACTAATCTGGTTGGATACTAAGAATGGAGCTTTTTCAGTCAAGAGTGCTTACCACCTACAAATGGAGCAGCTCTCCTTGGCCAGTGACAGCCCTCTTCAAGTCCTCAAAAGTAAAAGGATTGGACTTCTTGTTGGAGATACCATATCCCTAATGCAGTAAAAAATTTCATGTGGAGGGCATGCATTGAGTCATTACCCACCAGATCAAATCTTTTTAAGAAGAAAATTTGTGAAACACCCATGTGTCCTATATGCTTGAGTGAAAAAGAAACTTCTATCCATATATTGTGGAACTGTCAATCTGCTATGGATGTTTGGAGCCAGGGTGCACTGAGCAAAAGCTCACTCAGACCAGAGAGGTTTTGTGATCTTGTTGAGGAATTGAGCCTCGTGGGAGACCAGTCTCTCATGGAAACTTTTGCTGTTACAGCCAAAGGAATATGGGCTAGAAGGAACAAATTCATTTTTGAGGCATCCTTTATACACCCATCAATCATAGCTAAGCAAGCCGAAAAGTCCATTAAAGAATTCAAAGCTGCTCAACAATGCTCAAGAATTCAGAGCAGTAAATCCACAAGTGGATACTAGCTGGAACCTTCCTCCTTCAAGTTATGTTAAGATCAACTAGGATGCTGCTTTGAACAAAAACAAAGGCTTAGCAAGTTATGGCCTTGTAGCCCGGGACCATGAGGGAAGGGTGTTAGCCACAAAAAGACTTTCAAAAGCTAGCCTATACGATCCTGAACTAGCTGAAGCACAAGGAGCTTTCCATGCTGCAAAATTAGCTATTGACCTGGGATGTAGAGCTGTGATACTAGAAGGTGATTCAAGCCAAGTGGTAAAAGGATTGCAGCAGCAACTGGACAGATGGGATAGGGTGGGCATGATCCTTGAAGATACAAGACTGTTATTATCCTCTTTGCCTAGTTGGTGTGTGCAATTTGTAAGAAGAATTTGTAATGGCTTTGCTCCTAACCTTGCTAGAGCATCCTTAGAGTTAGAAGAAAATGACTCTGAGCTGATTCTTAATCCAGTGTGTATTGTGTCTGATCTGGTGGTTAATCTAGAATCTTAATGAAGTCTTTGTTTCAAAAAAAAAAAAAAAAACGTATTTGCTTGTAAACAAAATTGAGAGTACAATGAGAGATGCCTACGAGCGGAAGACAGAAATGTAAGGGGCACCCATTTGGGTAGCGCCCCCCCCCCCCCTCCTCTCTTTGAATACCCAGAATGGTAATGCTCTGTATTATGGATAGTGAAGGCTGGCCTCTAAGGCCAATCGAATGTTACTAGTTAGGGGCTATATATCTGTGTGTGTGTGTGTGTGGAAAGGCCCTTTTCCCTCTATGAACTGATGGTAACGTGAAATCTCTCAAATTGTTGCTCTATGTGGAATGCTTTTAGGCCTGTTGGTATTTTGAGTGTTGCTCTAGCTCTTGTTATGTGGTGTGTCCTAAGTTACCATTTATTGGAACACCAACCGTGGAGGACAAAGCCACGCATAATGGAGCTTAGTAAACTGCATATATTTGTGGAACAATTGTTAAGATTAGGGTTGTTTGCATTCTTAAGTCTCATCAACTCTTCTCAACTCATATCATCTTCATCATTACAACTTTTTTAAATTCTTACACAAAATATAATAATTTTTTTTTTAAATTCCAAAAGAATCTTCTCAAATTTTCATACCAAAATATAATAAATAATTTAATTTTTTCAAATTCTAAAAGAATCTTCCCAAATTTCCATACAAAAAATAATAAACAATCCACTTTTTCAAATCTTAAAATAATAACAATATTAAAAAATAATATTCATAAAATATCTTATTCTACTATTTACAAACCATCTCAACTCCTCTCAATCTAAACAGGTCCAGTATATATCTAAACCTTTTTCCTTGTGCTCTGTATAATTTTTTATGAGCTATAAAATATCACATAATTAGTCCTTGAAAACTACATATATAAAAGCATAAAAAAATTCAAACAAAAATTAAATTGGCTCGAATAGATCTGTCAGTAATAGTATTTCACATACACATACATAGCAGACTTTAAAACGATTAATCTTTTTCAATTTTTAAATGAACATACATGCCTAAAGATTTACCACCAAAGAAAGTCTACGGATGCATTAAGAGATCTTTCAACTCTACTAGACAAAGCTATACTAGTTGTGTGGGAGCTTTTCAAAAGGAAAATGCTAGTTTGTACCTAGGTTTGAAGCTGATGTATTTTATTTATTTTAATTTTTTTTTTTAAATATTTAAAAAATTTGCTATTATGATTTTTTTTTTAAATGTTTAAAGAATATTTAAAATAAAAAGCAAAATACCCAGTAAGTATTGGACCGCACAGTAGTATGGTCCCTTTCAAAATTCTTCTAATTACATTTGTTGCCCAAGGCAAACAAATCTCAAGACAATCAATCCCCTTCACATTACCATGCGTTTAAGCGCAGGGCTTGAGTCATAGGAAAGTTCTTTTGTTTCTCTCAATATCTGAGACACAGTCCAGGTTAAAACCAATAACGGCTCATTTCAATACTTACAAAATATTTTAGAATTATGTGAATAGTCGTGAATAATTTAAGTTAAAATATTTTATTTCATTACGAGAGATAAAAAGTTGAATAAAAATATTATAATTTTTTTAATATAATTTTTATTTTAAAATTTAAAAAATTGTATTATTTTTTGTGTTGTTTGGAAGTTTGGAAAAGTTGCGTTGAGTTTTGTGTTTGGATAATGATTCGGTAATTATTAAATAAAAAAAATTGAAGATTTGAAATTGAAAAGTGTTTTATTATTAACTGATGTTTGAAAAGAAAATTATTAGAAGTTTTAAGAATATCTCATTACCCAAACAATGCTTTACGGCCTGTCCTATTTCTTTACAGAAGCAAACGAATTTACAAATCATCAATAATTATGATTTATGGTGCATTAATCAAATATTTCTTTACAGAAGCAAACGAATTACATGCTTAAAAAATAATATAGACCAAAAAAGTGGAAGGATCTAAAACCTTTAAACTTCCAAGTTATTTTAAATTGCTAGCTGCTACGACTTCTTGAATTACTTTAAGCTTCAATTATCAAGTTCATAGATATTCAATAATAATATTTAAGGAAGATTTTAAAAAATAACAAAATAGATTAATTAAATAGAAGCAGATCAAGAATATGCTTTGAAAATTATACCAAAATACATAAATTTATTGACATCACTTTTCAAATTAGTTTATACTTAAATTACCAAAGTTGTGAATATTCAATAATAATATTTAAAGAATATTATAAAATCTAAAATTGAATAAAATAATTTTGAAATTAACCTAGGCAGGTGTTTTTGTTTCCCTCTCTATATGTTTTTGACATTCTCTATACTTGCTTTGTTCTATATTTAATCAAATTTAATCAAGAAGTTTGAAGCTTCTTGTCATGACCTAAGCAAAAATGTAAGTTTGGAATGGAAGAACACAAGGCAGTGAGGGGGAAGTGCAGTGGCAGTGGGTGAAGTTGAAGATAACGGTCGAAGTGAAGAACATAGGAGTACAAAGGAGCATGTAGGAACCACATGTTCATTAATTGGGGGAAATGACTTTAAGTACCCTTTAATTGTAATGAAATAAATTGTACTCTTGAATTGTATAAAAGGGACGTGATCTGTATGAGGAAAACACTGAAGAAAACACATCAATGCAATATGCATTCTTGGAGGCTCTGGTTCCTCCCAGAAGTATCATCTTCTTGAATTCTCATTTTTCTTTCTTTCTTTACATTGGTTCTTTCTTTCTTTGCAATTTGGGTTAATTCTTGGTTGAAGAACCAGCAGACACACGGGCTCTTAACAAAGTGGCATCAGAGCAATTCTTTCTTGGGGAAATGGCAGACGAAACATGTTATAAAGATTTGGAAAAGATGATTCTTGGGTTGTAGCAATACCAAGAGAAATAAGAGAAAAGGGTGGACGATCATCAAGGGGTGTTGGATGACTTGATTTTCAAAATGGATTTGTTGTTGGAAGCAGTTAATGGGGGTAGAGTTGGATCTCAGAATGGTCATGTGACGGGACAAGAAGAAGTTTTTAATTTAGAAAATTCAAGAATGTCAGGGAATGCAGTTCAGATCTATAAAGTTGGATTTTCCTAGATTCGATGGGGAAAATCCTACGGGTTGGATACCACTATTTTGCTTTGAATCCTATGCCGGATGGACAGAAGATATGGATGTTATCTTTTTACATAGAAGGAAGAGCTCTAGTATGGTTCTAAGATGCTGAAGAAACTGGGACTTTTCGTTCTTGGGATTCTTTTGTAAAGGCACTGCAAATTAGGTTTGGGAGTTTATCTTGTGATGACCCAATAGAAGCAATTACAAGGCTGAGACCAACTACTACAGTAGTAGCTTATAAGTCCCAATTCAAGGTTGTGTCAAATAGGTTGAGGGGTTTATTTGAGAGTTACAAACCGAGTTGCTTCCTCAGTGGACTCAAAGTTGAAATCAGGATATCTGTTTGTATGTTGCATCCTGACAGTTTGAATTCAGCATTTGGGTTGGCAAAGATTCAAGACAAGTATGTCACAAGTCTTAGTAGCAATGGCAGAGCAAGGGCAAGTCACCTTTCATTTGTTCCATTATCAGCAGGAGGTTCTAATCCATCTGCTAATGTCAACAAAAGGGATGTTGTCCAAGGCTATAGAGGTAATAATTTCAAAAGCTCACTTCCTATTCAGAGGGTCAGCCCTATAGAGATGAAGGAGAGAAGAAAGAAGGGTTTCTGTTACTATTGTGATGAGAAGTGGAACCCTGATAATCATTGTTAAAAAGCTAGTTTATCTCATGGAAGGGATGGATTTGTTTTCTAACAGTGAGTATGAAGAAGAGTAAATTTGTTTTGAAGTAGAAGGGATTGAGAATTGCAGTAGTAGAGGTGGAGAAATTCCAGAAATTTCTCTACACGCAATATCTAGGGCGTTAAGTCCATGAACTATGAGATTAAATGGGCAGGCACAAGGCTATTAAGTAGTGATCTTTGTGAATACAAGAACTACTCACAACTTTCTATGCTTTGATAGACAAGAAGGCAGGGTTAAACATTAGTAAAGGAAAATTTTTTGAAGTTAGAGTGGCTAATGGTGATAGAATGAGCAGTGGAGGAGTGGTGGAGAAGGTGAATCTCAAGGTGCAAGGAAATCAGTTTGTTACAGACTTTTTCTTGCTACCTTTGGGAGGCTGTGATGTTGTTTTGAGCATGCAAGGACTGAGAATGTTGGGGCCTGTATTATGGGATTTTAATTCCCTTACTATGTCCTTTAAGAATGACAAGCATTCAGTCATTCTAAGGGGATTGAATCCAAGCTATTCTGAGATAGTGTAAGATGTTGAAATCTGTCATCTTACAATAGTGGAGAGAAAGGTCATGCTCTTATAGATTATACAGCAAATTAAAGATGGGGAAGTGGGGAACATTGATCAAGGCATAGAAGCTATGTTACAACAATATAGTAAGGTCTTTGAAGAGCCAAAATAGTTACGTCCAAGGAGGAGTAAAGACCATCATATTAATTTGAAAGAAGGGGCAGTTCCAATATTTGTTAGACCATACAGATATCTTTTCTATCAAAAGTTAGAAATTGGGAAGATTGTACAGGAATTGCTTGAAGCTGGGGTGATTAAAAGCATCCAATCTCCCTTCTCTTCTCCTGTGTTGCTTGTGAGGAAATCTGACGGCACGTGGCGTATGTGCATTGACTATAGAGCTCTAAACAAAGACACAATCAAAGATAAGTTTCCAATTCCTATGATTGATGAACTTTTAGATGAATTGTTTGGAGCCACAATATTTGCAAAACTGGATTTGAGATCTGGTTATCACTAGATTAGAGTAAGAGAATGGGATATTGAAAACACAGCATTTAGAACTCACCAAGAGCATTTTGAGTTCTTAGTTATGCGTTTTGGCTTGACTAATGCTCCGGCCACATTCCTAGCTCTCATTAATGAGGTTTTTCAACCTTTTTTGCTTTTCTTTTGTGTTCTTTAATGACACACTAGTTTATAGTAAATCCAAAGAGGAGCACTGAAAACATCTTTCTATGGTGTTGGAGACCTTAGATAAATACACTTTTTTCACTAAGAGGAGTAAGTGAAAGTTTGGATGTGCTGAAATTGATTATTTGGGTCATTTGGTCTCTGCTAAAGAGTTAAGGCATACCCTTCTTAAACTTGAAGCTATGGTGGAGTGGCCATTGCGTAAATCCATAAAATCCTTGAGAGCGTTTCTTGGATTGACTGGTTATTATAGAAAGTTCATAAAAAATTAAGGACTTATTGTTGCACCTTTAACTACTTTACTAAAAAAAAGATGCATTTTGTTGGAGTGAGGAAGCTTCTGCAGCCTTTAAGCCATTGAATTAGGCTATGATTAGCCCACCTGTATTTGCCTTGCCAAATTTTGAGAGGCCATTTATAGTTGAATGTGATGCATCTGGATTGAGGGTTGGGACAGTTTTGATGCAAGGAGGAAGGTTTTTAGCTTACCTTAGTCAAGCCTTGAAGGGAAAGGCTTTAGATTTGTCAACTTATGAAAAAGAGCTACTTGCTCTTGTGTATGTTATAAAAAATAAACAGAGATCATACCTGTTGGGAACAACCTTCTCTATTAAGACTGATCCGCAGAGTCTTAAATTCTTACTTGAGCAGAAAA
>QEOT01123511.1:0-16773 GCA_003123785.1 Pterocarya stenoptera
AAATTTATTTGACAGAAAACATCGATCATGTTACTATAGAGAAACATGAGGATCTAGGCTCAGTACTCAGCCCCGTTTGGATCTTAAGTTAAGTTAAGATGAATTCAGTTCTTTATGAATAGTAATAAGTTGAGATGATTGAGTGAATTTTGTGGAGGCCTACCTAAAATGAGTTTAGATGTCTTTAGATATTAAGATGACCTTAGATATATTTATGAATAGTTGAAAAATATTTTGGGTCCCGCGTGTAAATATATGTTGAGTTGAAAAAAGTTATGGGTTCTATATGTAAAGAGGTTTTAAGTTGATATGAATTTAGTGATTTGAGAATCGGATATTTAGATATTAAACTTAACTTAAAATTAAACTAAACTGAATTGATCTCAGTTCAATCCAAATTCCAAACAGAGTCTAAATAGTTCAAGATTGCATGCATGGAAACAAAGTATGTAAGTACATATATATATATATATATATATCTATACATGAATTAGCTAGAAGCTAGATCGACACTACAAGAGATATGTTTATTTGATACCAACTATTTTCTGCTAAAATAAATACTTACAGTCAAAATTAATGAGTTTATTCTTGTCACAAATATCATTTTTATTGTAAATAATTCATCATAAATGTTATTTTTATCGTAGTAAGGTTGTATAATTTGTGAAGTAATGCTACTACGTACTACAATTAATTATTATTTATGAGTAGTTTTTATTTTACCCTCCCTTTGTCGGACATTGCAGGGATGCTGCAGCTAAATTTCCATGGCACACACGAAGGAGGAGGAGCAGATCAGTCGTTTTTGGACACATTTTTTGGGCTGAAACACTAATACATGATGCTCACAACTTTAATTCATTCATCTCCAGTGTATTATTCATGCTTGATCCGATTTGCTTCAAATTAATTACCAGGGGAGGTTGCACGTATTTTTTAAAATGATATTTGTCAAAATACCATAAGAACTTATTAATACATTGAAATATCGATCATTTCCTTAATTTACTTTAGCCTAACCAAGAGTTTGGTAGGATGAATAATATATTAACATCAAGTTACGTCAATTTGTAAATTTATTTTTATATAATTTTTTTAAGATTGATCAAAAGGTGTTTTTGTAAATAAATAAAAGGATGTGCTACGTCCACCGCTCCCAGTCATTGCTGGGAGCTACCGTTAGATTAAGTAGTATTTTTATTTATTTTTTTATATTTTTACATGTATTTTTTAATACTTTTAAATAATTTTAAAAAATTAAAAAAATCATAATATTATTAAAAAATATTTTCTTAATTATTAAATAATTTTTTTTTTAAATCGATAAAATAAAACGTTAAAAATTACTAATAAGACTGCATTTTCCATAAATAAATAAAGATCCGTGAGATAAGACGGTGTTTGATTCTTCAGCTGAGTTACCTGTACTTTTAGATTGAGTTCAACGTAACGTACGATTCGAGCCATTTTCAGTAGAGTTCAAATGTGAACTCAGAGTGGGCCCCACACATATGCTGCTTTCTTCCATTGATGGCTGGGCTCCACCTGAAGGCTGACACCGCATTGGAATTTTGGACTACAAGCAGTCCGTTACGAACATTTTGTAATTTTTCTCTTTTTTTTTTTTTTATTTTTTATTTTGTTGCAGGTTTGGCACCACCATGAATGGCCAATAGTGAAATGATTACTCCAAACCAAAATATTGCATCACCATGCATCATCATCGATCATCACGTGGAATATTGCACGAAGCACGCATGCATGCAACGACAGCCATGTGATGGGTAGACATCATGCATGGGATGGAACAGTACTTATTGGACACTCATGTATCCTATGAAGCAAGTGGAATATTAATGCGTGCAGCATGTCGATCGAATTGATCTTACATACATTGCGTTGTACGTATACACAATTTGGCCAATTTGGCAACTTGAAATACTCCTTCGACCAAGGAAAGCAACTATCGTGCTTGTATGAAATGTCATTACAAGAAAAATGAATTTTTGTAAATAATTTATTACAATTAAAAAATTATTTATAATTAATTTTAATTACAAATAATTATTTCGCTAGAATTAACTGATCATAAATAAACAATTTTCTTTTAGTGTGTCACCAAAGGGTTACTCTATAATTCTAGAAGATGATAAATTGACATTTCTTTTACCTTAATTTTTAAAGAATTTTCATTTTTCTATTGGAAATCATGAATTTGATGATCATCTTTTTTGTCGGTTTATTTTATTCCAACTTTATCCATATAATTAATTGCTTTCTTCGGAAACTATAATTGATCATTATAATTAGCCAATTAAAATAAGTACTAATTATTCCATAATGTACTTTTAGGCCGATGAATAATTTTTGAGGTGGGATTTCATTTGAACTAGCTTGTTATAATTTGGGGATTTAATTTGAACATTTGATTTCTCTTGCTTTTAATTGGTGCGAAGATTATTATTTTAATATTATTTATTGAATATTTAATAATATTAAAAACAATTATACGATTAGCAATAAATTTGATTAGACATTTTAGTTAAAACAAGAAGTACTTATCCCACCTGGCTAAAACCACCTGATCATTCATATATATCATCATCGTCGTCATGCACCAAGCCGATCGCCATGATCATCAGTACTGTGATCCTCAGCATTAACGTCTCTTTTTTTATACAATAACACTTTTATCTTATCTCAAATTATTATTATAATTTTTTAAAATTTTTATTCTAAATATAATAAATAAATCAACTTTATCAAATTTTAAAATATTAAAAAATAATATTTTATTTAACTTTTAATTTTTATATAAAACTATCTCATTTGATCATCTTACTGTCTAAAAAGAACCTAAAACTATTGGATCGGAATAGTCTTTTATTTTTTTTAATTTTAAATTATTCATCAAGCACAAACTAAAATACCAATATTATTTATTTATTTATTTACCAGCAAGTGTTCTGACACTAACCATAAAAATATTATATATTTATTAGGACAGGGTCTTATTTCCGGTAATTTATTGCATCCTGGATGAATATATATATATATATATATATGCTCCTCCTATACATTATATATATATATATATATTTATATGGTTCATTAATTACAAGTCCCCCTCCTCTGAACTTTCAACATGGACGTGGGCATGTATGTATCTATCCCAACACATATTGACCATTGCCAGCAGCTTGGTCAAATACTCCAGTATTACTTGCTAATTAATAAGACGCTGTAAATTCTGCTAGCTATCGAGAGAAGCCAACAACATATATCAGTCAGTCCATTCGCTTCATGTACATGACTAATATTGAAAGGTACTGATCATTGTGATACAGATCAGAGATTTGTTCTTTTTCATCACAATTTGCTTAATTACACCATTGAAGTTACTCGTAGGAAACTTGCATTTTCTTCTTCCCATCTTGAGGATATCTAGATCACGGAAAATTCTGTAAATTAACCGCAAAATTACACGTTGATACAAACCCAACTGAACTATATATCTTAAGAAGATGAATCTGTACAAATATAACAAGAAAAACTTAATATTTATTGGATTTGGACAATATCAGTTATCTTCCCCCCCCCCCCCCCCCCCAAATATTTGTCACCTTACTTACTCTTAAGAAATATTTCATTTCAAATTTTGAAAGTGACTCTCATTTCGATTTTGGCTAAATTTTTTTACAATATTCTTGTTTACTTATGCATTAATTAACTTTCCTGCAATAATTTGGATTTTCCTTTGTTTGAAAAACCTTTAGGTCTCTTTTGTTTGCACATATGAGATGAGTTGATATTAAAGTTAAAATTTGAATAAAATATTATTAGAATATATTTCTTTAATATTATTTTTGTTTTAGAATTTGAAAAAATTAAATTACTTATTTTATTTTATGTAAAAATTTGATAAACTTGTAATGATTAGATGAGATGAGTTGAGAGGAGTTGTGTGGGAATTTGAAAAATTGTAATGTTTATTTTATTTTGTAGTTATTTAAACTCGACTTTTGGACTTCATAAAATAATTTCAAATTTATTATTAATTAATATTTTTAAAAAAATTTCTATCTATTTAGCATCTTTTCTCAATCTCAATCACTAGTTTCTTTTGATACTATTTAGTTTATCAAAAGAAACTAATTATAACCATCAGGATAATCCTAATCCTAATCTCAATCACACCGCGTTGGCGTGTTAATTAACACATACTTGGAGGGTTGGGATCATCATATAACTTGAGATAGAGCACGCGCACGCATGCACCAAAAATTCAAAAAAAAAAAAAAAAAGAGTCAAATGCTCGATCGTCATATATATATTGGAGTAGAACTGTAGAAGATCAAGATCATAGTCAATTATATGCCTTTATTTTATGTTTCCATTTAAAGTATATATTATAAACGTCCATACAATTAACACTTCCATGGACATCATGTGTAATTAATCTATCTTGAAGAAGAAGAAGAAGAAGAAGAACTCGTAGGAAAAAATTTTAATAAATAAAAATGTGATTGTTCCAGCTAGCTTGCGCATGATCAAGGTCTTGAGAAAACCTCGAAACCTGAGAGGTCCAAGGAACTCCAAGTACCATCAGTGATTAGATTCGTCCTTGACTGGTCTGCACACCACATGAAATTTGTCAAATCAGCTGTAGCATCATCGGACCACAAAGCATCTTGCACCACTTCATCATCCAACAAATTCTGCAACCCAAATGCGTTCACATCGTCTTCAATGAATACTTGATAATTACTAAGTACTTTCTCTTCCCGAGGAAATCCTTCGAGTAGCATGTGATCAGCCTCTCCTCCATTAATGGGTTTCTCATGGTACTCGAACGCTGCCTTGTGCTGCTGATCATCGTCACCTAGGTAATTTAAAGAACTTGGCGAAGAGTCGGCCAGTACGTTGGAATGATCATCAGGCCGCAATTCCGGGACTGCCCTGAACTCCGGCTCGGTGCTCGGGCTCTGATTCACGAACCTGGCGAAAACAACGGCGAGATCAATATCGGCGCCACTGGTTTTGCTTCGATGAGACGCTGAGTCCTCCTCATTAGAGTACTCGCAAGAATCCGCAGATTTGTCATTGCCATTATGGTCAGGAGAAGTACTACTACTTAGCCAAGCACCCCGTTGCCTCTGCGGCAGCCTTGAAGACTTGGCACGGCGGTTCCTACGACAACCACCACCAACAGGCACGTTCCTTAGGGAACCGCCTTTGGTCCAGTACCTCCGACAACCTTTGCAGAAGTATCTAGGCTGCGACAAGCTGTAGTTGTTGTAGTAACAGAACTTTGTGTTGGAAGAGGCGCAACGAGGGCAGTTTGGAGCGAGCTCATGAACGTTGGGTCTCCACCCTGATCCATCCATTACCAATGGCCTAGGAGGGCAGAAATGGTGCAACATTTGGTCATGGCCGCCACAAGTTGTGAACATTCTTCAACACCAATAATTGAAACAAGTAGTAGTTCTGTGTATACGTTTTGGGGGTTGGGAGAGGTGGGAGATTGGGAGATATAGGCGTGTGTGAGACTGAGAGCAAGAGCATATATGCGGGGGAGCTTGGAACGTGGGCGGTTGGGGGGAGACGTTGGGAACAAGCAATTGGATTGGGAAATTGGGGGAGGCCGAGTGTGCATGTGTGGGGATTCATTAATGTGATGTGAGTTTCATGTTATAGGGTGCTGTTTAATAGGCGCAATAAGTGTTTGATATCTAAATCCACAGGTGGCAATATTTCTTCATTTGGTACACCCAATACTATATGAGGTGTTTGAGGTTTACAAGTCAAAGCATTTTGCTTGTCATTATTATGATCATTGATTGTTATTTATTTCCTTAATTAGGGCGGTTATCTCGAATTGACTATTACGTGGTTGTGAGTTGTGACTAGCTAATTAACATGCACCGTTCATTGGATTATAATCCACCTCATATATATATATATAAGTATGTATATATATATGTATGTATTTATGTATGAGTTGAGTAGTGTTAATATATATATTTATATATATATGTATTTGCAATTTTACGTACAATACTCATTTTGTCAATTTTGTTTTGAAATTCAAATTTGATAGCTTTTAGCATATTAATAGCTGACACGTGGATAAGTAAATTTTTTTGTAAGTTTTTTTTTAAGTACAGTTAGTAGTTTTCATATAAGTTAATCTAATATCAGGCGGATGTGTAGAATACACTATCTAGATTACGTAAATGGTAAGATTTGATTTGTAAGATTTAAACTTTATAAAATTTATCTTTCAAATCAATTTATATCATATAAGTACTTTAAGCTTAAGATCAATAGAATTTTTCTATATATATGTATGTATGTATATGAGTAGAAAATACAGGCATACCTAACCAGCAGCTTGCAGCTAGAATATATAAATATATATAATACATATATATATATGTATAATTAACACAATTTAATGAACCAAATTTATAGTTTTAATACATATATACATGATATATATATACACACATATAACTTGGGCTTAACCATGTAGCATTTCAAGTTTTTTTTTTTCCTTATCCATGTAATTATATAATAATTTAGTTTTCTTGTTGGGTGTTAAATTTCCTACTTGCCAAATGGCTATCTTGGTAGAATAATACTAGACACAGTTTAAGATCATGTGTAAATTTTGCGTATTCTTTTTAAAAAATATAGGGTGATCTACTATAAAAAAAATTATTAAATGTGAATTTTATATTTATCTATTTTTTTTCAAATGAGTGTACATGTACACCTTAAAATTTTAAATATAATTTTTTACTTTGAAAACATGCGTGCAATGAAGTACAAGTACATGATCATCGACGTCGGCATCATGCGGATAATAAATATATATAAATATATATATTTATATATATTTATATTATGGACTAATACATTGCATATGATCATCACTCGGTCGTGGGGAGGAGGAATTACAAGAAGCTGCAAATCCTAGAAAGGAAAAGACTTGATTAATGATATATTGGCCTAAAGTACGTGAAGAGCATGTTGCATTCCACGTGCATGATGGGATACGTGGCCCAATATTCCATCTATCATCTCCTAAATTTCACAAATAACTTATCATATACTTATCGTGTTGAAATCATAATAATCTTAGGATTCTCGATCCCGTACGTGTTGGGGATGATCTCCATTGCACTCAATTAATTATTCTTATATTTATTTATTAATTAATTTGTTTGACAATTTCGTATGATCATCATCATCGATCGTGGTCAACATATATTTTTTTTTGGTAGGTTAATTTATTGATTAATGCTTTTTTGCCTTCTCATTTTGTTCCTTCATTTTGACCGTTCATATATTTAAGTTTTTTTAAATTTTTTTTACTTACTAATTAAAGAAGTGACTATTAGTGTATTGATATTTTTTTATTTTTTAAAAATATTTAAAGATGTTAAAAAATATGAAAAGAAAAAATGAAAAAAAATAAAAATGAAGGGTTTTGTCTAAGCGGCTCGCGTCATTACTGGACGGCATCCTAGCATTACCCTAATTTATTTTATCGTGAATTTGCCCATCAAAGTACGTACCCATTGCAGGCCAATCGTCGTGCTTTTCAAGTGCCCCAAAATTTGGGATTTAGAGGAAAGCTACCAAGCATTAAGTGCGAGATTAGGCAGACATTTCCGCTGAGGTTTCTGTACTTTCAACAAATAAACAAATTAAAAGAAATTATATGTTTATGCAGAGAACTAGGAATAATTATTAGATGGAGCCAAGCTGATCATGTATTGTGTACGTAATATTAGTACTGCCTCATCACTATCTGCACCATGGATCTGTTAATTTTCTCAGCTGCATCCATCGTCATGCATTAGATCAGTGCTTAATCAATGAAAATTAATGTAATTAATATATTCCTCTTACTCAAAAATTTGATATGTATCGTGGGCTCCTTGAGTACACAAAAGAATAACATGACAGCATGTGAAGACGTCACACAATCTTACTTCCATAATTCAATTGATCCTTGGAGTTCACAAGAAAACCTCATTATTCATACACACATAAGCAAGTCGTATATATATATATATGTGTGTGTGTGTGTGTGTGTCTGTGTCTGTGCGCGTGCACATACACAGAACTTGTGTGCATCTAAGAATTTGGGTTGTATAAGTACTTTAATTCAGCCCTCTCAATTTGAATTTCATCTAAAGATCATATATGATACCACGTTAAATATTAGTACTAATATTTATGATTAAACCCACTGCATGCATGCATGTGCGAATGATGATCATCAGCTAGCGTTGATAGAAACAAAGGAAGATTGAGAAATATTGGATATGGCAGCTACTTGTTGCAATCGCCCGTGGGATTCGATTAATTGGAGAGAATATTTTGAACCATGTGATGGGTTTCACGTCATTTTCACAGATCGAGTACATATATATATATATATATGTATGAACCACAACTGAGGATCAATATACATAGCTTCCACGTCTCAACTTCTTTATTTTCCTCATGAGATATCACAAACATAACTGCCTCTTTGATCTTCTCCAATATATCCCATCACATATTACGTTTAATGGACAATATTCTCTTTACAAAATACAAACAACTTTCTTCAATGTGCGAAAATTATTAGATCAAGTGGCAATATTGCATGGGCAAGGTGGTAGCTCATGCGCACGTAAGTATCGGCCAGCTGCTTAATCGACAAAGTACTTCTTCTTCGCGGAGAATTCAAATTACGAAGAGTAATATTATATACAAGTTCTAAATAGACAAATTTCGTGCATATTTTATATATATATAAAATTGGATCTTACTAAAAAGTAAAAAGAAATATTTTTTTAATTTCTATATTTTTTCATGGTACTGGTGTTCACTTTTTTATAAAAAATAAAAAAATGCACAAAACTTACATATTTATTTAAGATTTATATAAATTATTACTCTTCAAAAGTTCTCAATTTGCACAGCCATTTTAGGATCATAACCATAGCTACACCTTTTTATGTATCTTTCTTTAGTACCCTTTAGTACCATAATTTCCGTGAGCATAGTTTTTTTATTTTTTTGGGAGTTCCTAATATTTTTTCTAGTTTCCTAATATAGGCCCAATATAGACCTTAGCCTGTGGGCCGGTCGAACTTACGGGTGGTTTGGATTCTCCCCTATTACATGCGTCGGGCTTAGAGAAAATGACACTGTAGTACCTAACCATGTTGGAAAAATGAGTTCAGCTTGACTAACAATTAAATTTTCATCGAGTCAAAGTTATAAAATAATAAAAATTAGACCGCCAAGTTTTCACTATTACCCCTGAGAACCAAAAGAATTTTCATCGAGCAGGCCTAATATCCGCTCCTAGCACAGTGGGTGGGTAGCAGGTGTACCGGATGGGATGGGTGTGGGTATTCAACCCTTATCTCTAAATTTGAGTAGGGGTGGGTAGAAGAGCCCCGTATCCCGTTGCCCCTCCCCCGTCTGCCCCTCCACCGCATGGCGGTAGAGTAGGCAACTCCGCCCCGCATCTAGTTGTTAGACTCCCATGTAAAATTACCTCTAAAGTTATCGCACATGTCTTAGCCATGTCGGAGACATACCCCTTAATCATGCCACGAGCATGTCTTGGTCCATGTCTTGTCACACACGGGGCGCCCAACATGCCCATGGGCCGGCTACATGCATATCTTGGCCCGTACCTTGACACGCACGGGACGCCCAGCATGCAGACCATGCACAAGCATATCGCTTGAGAGGAGCTATCGGGTTGCAGATTCGCTTGAGCGGACTGTCGGACGAACCTTGGCTCGAGCCAAGATCGAGCCACAGTCAAGCCAAACCTCAAAAATGACATTTTGAGCATGAAACTTAGCCACGGACCAGACCGAGGACCACCATGCACCATCTTAGCCGAACCATTGGCTCATACATGCCACGACCATGTGGTCCATGCCACTATCTTTATTTATTTCATTTATTTTATTTTATTTATTTCAAAGGGGCCTATTGGGAGTTTCCATCTTGTTTGGCTTATATAAATAGAACATCTTTTTCTTGCTTTAGAATCTTTTGGCAAAAACACTAGAGGGAGAACTATTGTTTGAGAGATCACCATCGGTGCTTAGCACTTGGGCTTTTTGGATGCAATTCGTGAATTGGAATGATGCAACTATCTTGTCTTATAACTTGGTGCAATTCGTGAATCCAAGTTGTGTTTATCATTGTTCTTGTTATTTTATCAATATATGAGGTTTATTCAACACTTGTGCAATTCGTGAATCAATTGTTGGATTGTTTTATCTTGTTCATTCAAGTGCATAAGTATTTTGCTTTGTTCTTGAGTGTTCATCTTTTGTTCTTGGTATTCATCATTCTATTGTTCATCCAATCCATATTTTCGGCCAACACTAGTGTTTGTCAAATTTTCCATAATTCACTTGCTTCATCCATCTAGTCCTAACCGAAACACATATTCTCTCCTCATTCAAATTCAAATTTGGTCACTCTTGCCTAATTTGAATACACCCTGGCCGCCCACCATTCTTTCCATTTTAGTGTTTCCATAGTTGGAAACCCTAGTTGACCAAATCAATCTATATAGCCGGCCATACCTCTTCCAAAAGCAAATCCCAAGATTTTAAGAAACTTTCTAAAATCTCTGAACTACCATTCAGCCAAGCTCTAGCCGACCACCCACCAAACCCTACCTTCCATCAACCAAACCCTAAACCTATCTTCCATCAACCAAACCCTAAACCTATCTTCCATCACACAAACCCTAATTTCTATCATCAAACCCCAATTCCTAGACCCTAGCCACCCACATCACCAAACCCTAAGTGTCATCTTCCAACCCTAAACCTAATCTTCAAGAGGCGCTGACCCTAGTTTTCTCCTAGTGCCATGCACCCCTACCACCCTTTGGAACTCATACACGTCATCATCCATTCCATCACTCCATCCATCCTAGCCTAAACACCTAACTTCACCATACCAAAGTTGCCATCTTGGCTACCATTGTTCGAGAATCAAGTAAGAGAAGAACGAGCATTTGGTCATCTTAAGGAGAACCTAGATGAGAAGAATGTAGTGTTTAGGGATTTGACCGAGATCCCTAACACTAGCGCCCCTAGCGGCGGCGGGGGGCAGGGAGGGCCCAACCCCGCCCTACATTTCCCCCGCCCCACCCCCGCTTGCATTTATATATATTATATATATAATCATAAATATATTTTTATATTTTATAAATTGTGTAGATATAAATATATATTACAATTTGTTAGACTTGTTCACAAAGTATGCACTGGCTAATTTAAAAACTACATAGTTTAAAACTAATACACTACAATTTACACAAAATATACACTAGCAAATTTAAAAATTACATAGTTTTTAAATTTACAATTTGGATCTAAAAATATATTTTTAATCATTTTTGAATTTATGAATAATTTTTAAACCTAGTGAAATGTAGTCTATTTTTTAAATAGACAGAGGAGGGACTGATTAGGAATCCACCCCACACCCCGCCCCCGCATCTTGGGAGTTGGGGACGGAGGTGAAAACCCCACCCTCGGCCCCGCATGGGTGAGGGGAAAGGGTGCCCCGCTCCATAGGGGCTGGCAAAGTCATTTTGACAGATAAAAATAAATGAGTAAAAGAGAAGAAAATATCAATATGCTTAATCAAAAAATATTTTTTTGATAACAATGCTCAATCAAAATTTTAAAACCAATGGTTTGATATTGATTTTCTTTTTATGAATTTTAATATTATAAATGACTCAAATTCCACTAATTTTTTTCTTTTAGTAAGAGAACGATTTTGTAATTTTTTTTTATTAATAACTCTAACTTATATATATAAAAAAAAGGTATTACGTACGGAAACAATTTAATTATTTACCTTGGATACATACAAAAATAATCTAAGACGCTAATAAAAAAAGGTAAAATATGCTACGATCAGTTAACCCCCACAGGTTTAATGCTAAAAGAAAACAAAATCTGGTTATTTAAATTAGCCCATAGGCTTGAGCCAAAGATCCAAAAATAAACGACCGCCTTTGTGTTGGACATGAGCAATGCACATAGGGGTGATAATTCATGTTCGCAAATTGTAATCGCTTTGTATTGTTTTAAATTCTAGATATTTGACTATATGGATCAATTCAAACACGATCTGTTAAGCTAAATGAGTCATACCTATAAATGATCCTAACACAATCTATTTCAATAATTGGTCGTATCGTGTGACCCGTTTAATAATTAATTATAAATAGGTCAACACGACATGACTCATTTCAATTCGTTTCATGTAAATTGGTTGAACTAACTCACATAATCCATTTGACCTGATTAATATAATTTCAGATAAAAGTTAAAATTAATATTTATTAGTAACCACAATATCTCCAAATAAAAAACATTAATAAGACTACATACTAACAAAGAAATATCAATATTTTTTAGATTTTAATCTATAATAAAACTAATATTATAAATTTAACAAGAACAAATATGAGGTATGTTCAGAATTACAATTCTAAGAATAAAAACATAAGCATATTGAGAAATATAAATATTACAACCAAACAATAATAGAACTATAATTTTGAAATAAAATTTATACGTGTTACCTCGATACTGACCAGTTTATTAATCGTATCTAAACACGTCAACATATTTTGATTCTAACCAATTTATATTAAACCCAAATTAATCCTCTAATTGCATGTCATCTTCGTATTTTGATTATATATTACCATCCCTAAATAGACATGAGTTGTCTCAGTATCAACACACTAGGATTTTCATCAACTCCTGCAACCTTTTCAAGGCTTCTCCCATGGTCAAACGATCCTTGGCTGAATGTGTTGCACATGACAAACCAAGCCTTATTGCAGCTGCCGCACATTCTTCGCTTCTGCTAAACCAATCATGACTGGAATTATTGTTGATGCTGCTGCTGCTGCTCTCACTGCCAGTGAAAGTATTGGTGCTGGTGTTGGAGCTTCGAGTGTAATTTTCGTTATCCTTGAAAAGCCTTGGATCCGCAACATCTGTGATTTTCTTCTCTTGTATTGTCGATGCATACGTGTTCAGGTTTAAACCCTCCTTGAACATCTCATCAGTGGGCTTCTTTGCTATAAACATCTCAAGCAACAGTATCCCAAAACTGTAGACATCCCCACTGGTAGAAGCTTTGCCACCTTGTCCATACTCTGAAACAAATACATTAACATTAGAACCGATTTTAAACTTCAAATTATAAAACTTCACAGATGGAATATAAAAAACATAAAGATTTTACTTATGTGATTTCAATGTTATGAGATGAATTTTGAATACCTGGGGCAATGTAGCCAATTGAGCCTTTTAGCCCAATAGTGCTAATCTCATTCTGTTGCGGATTTTGAAGGAGAAACCTTGCCAATCCAAAATCTCCAACATGAGCAGCCATGTTCTCGTCTAGAAGCACATTTCCAGGCTTCAAATCACAATGGACTACTGGTGGCTCACAATGGTGGTGCAGGTAATCCAAGGCAGAAGCTACATCAATGGCAATATTCAGTCTTTGGGTTAAGGTCAGGAATAACCCAGACTCGATATCTCCAGGGTACAACCAAATATCCAAGTTGCCATTAGACATGAATTCCATAATCAAAGCCTTGAAATCAGCTCCTGTATGATCAATGCTAGAGCAAGAAGTGAAAACCTTAACAAGATTCCGATGCCTAATATTTCTCAGCGCTTCGCATTCTGCATCAAAACTTTTAGAAGCTTTGCTTTGTCCCAAGTCAAGAACCTTTACTGCAGAGATGGTGTTGACACCAAGCTTCACAGTATTCTTGAACACTGCTTTATAAACGGTCCCGAACCCACCCTTGCCAATCATATTTTCTGCGGCAAAACCATTTGTCGCATGCTGGATTTCAGAGTAAGATAGCCTTGGCAGAGACCCGATGATTGCAGATGAAGATCTTTTTTTATTTCCTCTATTTTTGTTCTTTCGGGTGATCAATGCCCAGAAGAAGCAACATATTGCACACACTAGCGCAATGAAACAAGAAACTGGAATCAATATTTTAGGTAGTAAGTGAGAATTTGACGTACATAACTTGACTCTCAGCTTTTTCGCAGCCTCTTGGTTGAATCCACATAGCTTAGAATTTCCCTGGAGGGAGTCCCAAGAGAGGTTGACAAACACACCATTTCTTGGAATTTGTCCTTCTAAATGATTGAAAGACAAATTTAGAGTCTTTAGAACTTCAAGATTCTCTAGCTCTTCTGGGACTGGGCCAGAAAGTTCGTTAGAGGAAAGGTCCAAGCCCTCCAGTGATGCTAATTCTCCAAGTGAGCTCGGTATTGAGCCACTTAGGTTGTTTCTTGCCATGCTCAGATTGCGCAAACTCGAGCATTTTGTAATCTCCGTGGTGATATTTCCTGAGAGAAGGTTTTCAGAAACGTCCAATACTTCAAGCTGCTTCAAGTTTCCTATTTCCATTGGCAGAGAACCAGTAAACAAGTTGCGTGACAATAGCAATCGTCTTAAACTTGAAAGCCCAGAAATATGATTTGTAATGCTTCCTGTGAGCTTGTTCCCTCCTAGATACAAGTCACTCAAGCGTTGGCAATGAGCTAAACTCGAAGGAAATCCACCAGAGAGCTGGTTGTTTGACATTGCAAGAAGATAAAGTCGTGTAAAATTGCCAAAGATATCGGGAATTTCTCCAGAAAGCCCGTTTCTATGTACCATTAGCCTTTGTAGTTGCTTTAGTTTTCCAATAGAGCTTGGTATTTCACCTTGGAAAAAATTTTCATTTATAGCTAAAGCAAAAAGGTTCTGGTACCTGTCAAAGCCCTGAGGGAAACCTCCAGTGAAGAAGTTCTCACCAATACAAAATTCTTGAAGGTTTGCTGACAGATTTGATACAGAAACAGGAAGTTCTCCTCCTAGTTGGTTCAACTCCAAAATGAATTTTTCCATCTTAGTACAGTTTGTGAGGGACCCAAATGCTTGAAAGTTCAGTTCTGTCGTTGAAGATAACCAATTACTTCCAAGATTCAGTTTGATTAGATTCTTCAAGTTACCCAACAACGGTAGAGACCCACTGAATCTATTTATAGAGAGGTCAATGACTTGCATTTGTGAAGCATTGGACAAAGAATTGGGAATTGGACCTTCCAGCTTATTGTTAGCCAAGTAAAGCTCAGTTAAACGGGGAAGATCATGGCCTATATTGGAAGGTAGTTTCCCAGTAAGCATGTTTCCTGTAAGAGATAAGAAGACCAAAGAAGACATGTTCCAGATCGAAAATGGAATTTCTCCAGTTAACTGATTCGTCGAAAGCTGAAGCTGAAGTAGATTTCGGAGACGACCCAACTCAGCTGGAATTTTACCAGATAACTTGTTTTCTGCTATTAAGAGGCTAGTAAGGTTGGCTAGAAAACCAAACGTTTTGGGGATTGCACCACTAAGATTATTTCTGGACAAGTCTAGTATCTTCAATCTAGGAAGATCGCCGAGTTCAGGAGGAATTGTGCCATTGATGGAGTTTACTGCAAGAACTAGATTCTGAAGGCTGGCCAGCCGAGAAAGCTCTGAAGGAATGTGACCAAAAAAAGAGTTTCCAGAGAGGTCGAGAATTTGGAGGGATGTGAGGTTGGAAAGCTGTGGAGGAATGATTCCAATGAGGCCATGACCGTTAAGTACAAGAGATCGGACTCGAGCATCATCATTGGTGCAATTGACACCAGGCCAATTGCAATGAGAAGAATCGAGCTTCCATTGGTTTAGAGCACTCTGAGGATCAGAGACAAGGGATTTGAAAGCTAGAAGGGCTTGCTTGTCGGTAGTGGCATCCAGCTGAGCTCTCACCATGTTCATGTTATAGCATAAAATAATTTGACAGATGAGGAACAAGGTCATGAGGAACATCAGAAGAGAGTGTGATTTCTTCTTCATTTTCGAAAGTTTGGGCTGCAGGCTCATATATATGTACTGGAAGTATGATCTTAACGTGGAACTGCTCCTTCCTCGCTCCACTACTTTCCAATCCATAAACATATATATTAATAAAGTAACATACAAAAATACTTTATGCTTTCTAATAAAAATTAAGAAATAGAAATCATAACAATTATCAGAAACACAGATTGGGGAAACTCATGCATAGTCTAATAAAACAAATCAAGGTAATTACCTAGCCTGTTCTCTTTTCGAGATAATCTCTACCACGTTTGATAAGATTTTCGAGTAAAATAGATCCCATATAAATATTTAATATTGTATCTATTGCTTTTCAAATATTTAATCAAACAATATGAGAATCTCCAATATTTCATTGATCAGACAAGCTTTTGCTCATTGCATGGCTAGTTGTATACTACAAGAAAAATAAGCATTTGTGACGATAATAACTATTTGCGACAAAAACAAGTTATTTTTAACAGAAACTAGTCATTTTTGCAAGAAATTGTTGGCTACAAATAAACAATTTTCTTATAGTTTATGTAAAAAAAACTAATAGATAATGGTAAGATTATGCATTTCAATTAATTTGAGCCTATCCTCTCGAATCTACTCCATTTAGAGATCAGTGAACAATAATAATTACCCACTTAATCAAAAGAAACAAAAAACATAAAAATAAATAAACAAAGAGAGAAGATTAGGCATGCACGTCATGACTATATGCATATTTACGTACATAAACAAAACACATGTTTTATAATTATCTAGCAAAAACAAAAAAAA